>JASCZI010120963.1:13999-27118 GCA_036250425.1 Stylosanthes scabra | reverse complement strand
GGTTAAAATTGGATTAGAACTAGTTTGGATAGAGTGACATTTAATCTAATCTAGGATCACTTTTGAGACTCATAAGAATTAGAATCTGATTTAGATCTTCACCTATCTATTTGATTGATTGACTAAGAGATTAGCTTTTGATTAGGTAAATAGAAACTAAGTTACTAAGAGATTAGAGCTTAGTTACACTAGATTCGTTGTGCTTGATAACTGAGAACCTAGAATTGTAATCGAGTGTGTGCATTGGCCCTCAAGAGAAAAACATCTCCGAAGCTCTTAACATCTCATTCCATCACATTAATCTCAAGTAATTTTCTGCTCCCTGTTCTCTTATTAATTTCGAATTCATCATCACAATTCTCTTCCAGTTTTTAATTGATCTGATTAGAATAATTGATAGATAGTATTGCTTGGTCCTTTATTCCTCGTGGGAACGATACCCACTTCACCGTGGTATTACTTGTACGATTCGGTGAACTTGCCGAGATCGGAGCGTATCATCATCCTCAACAAACAATTACGTATCTATGATTTTCCGGTGCCTGAGGAGTTGATTGCGCTGCCGTTGCTATCTCCTGCAACAACCCACACCACCTTCTTCAACAAGTTGAAGAAAGTTTGAAACTTTCGCGGTTTAAATTTCACCGCCATCTCTCCCAATTGCTATCTCATAACATCTGTTCTCATATAAGCTCTTCCTATATTTTAATTTAACTAGAATATTGCCCGCGTGTTGCGCCGGTAAAAAAATTATTTAATTGTTTTTTACTTAAATTAAATATAAAATAATGTGAGAAGTTTACATAAAATGGTATCGAAACGAAGATGAAAGCGCTTGAGAGTGTTCCAAAAGTCAGCAAGGTCCTTGACAACGTCGTCGCGAGAGGAAGAGAATAGCAAATCTGAGTAATGATTCAAATCAGGATTAGTTTTGAGTAATTGATAAATTTAAAACAAAAATTATCAACATAAAATTAATGACAAAGACAGAACAAAAAAGGAAGTGAATAGCATAAAATCATAAAACTCAAATACAAATGAAAGCCTCCTTATTTGTATTTAAATTTGAATGATAGTGTTCTTCAAATTAAAATTTCGAAAACAGATAAAAAATTTTACTGAGAGGTTATTCGAATTTAAATTCCCTAATTAGATGCTTTTTATTAGTTGTTGTTTTAATATTAATTTAATAATTATTTTATTTTAATAATTAATTAGCATTAATTAACAAATTTGTTGGAACTCACATCGATCGACCAATTGTACGCGAACATTTGATGATCATTCAGCGAGGTACACATGTCAAGAGGAGAGAGCTGCCAAATAACGAGCACGGAGTAAGAGTTCTATTTTTTTATATTTTAATAGATAGATTTAATTGATTGAAAATAAAGTGGCTTAACTAGCATTTAAATAAGCCATTTTCTTGCCCCAAAAAAAAAAAGTCATTTTCTATTTTCTCTATCAAGGTCAAGCTTTCCATTGGAGCATCACAATAGCAGAGCATCTCAATAGCCGCACTGAATATATATAAGATAGAACATGGTAAGTAGCAGCAGGGGCCACAGTGAACTTTTCTTTTTAATGGGATGAGTATTTTTATTATGGGTAATGCTATTTTAACAAGTGGTTTTGATCAACTAAGTTTAATTAAGTGATTTATTTTTATACTAAATAGAATATTATTTCAGTGTCAAATAGTATATAAAAGTTTAAAATAAATAAAATTTTATTTGACATCAAAATAGTCTTCTATTTAGCATTGAAATAAATGACTTGGTTGACCAAAATCACTTGTTCATATAAAATTATTGTATTTGATTTTATATGTTGTATGAATTTACTTTTTATTATACATATATTTTTAAAATATATAATTATTAAATTAATATTTAATTAGAAATTTTATAAATTTAACTATTAATATTTTTAATATTTTTTATTTTCAAAAATAGAAAACATAGAATCAAACTAAACGCATTTTCTAACCTGTGAAAATATGAAAATAAAAACTATTCTTAGAAAATGAAAATAGAAAACACCCTAAGTTTTTTTAAAACCTTATTTTCACTTTTAATCATAATAAGTACATAAACAATATTAATATTCAAGATATTTGTTCATAATTAATGATAAAGTCTCATGGATTATATTGTTCTTCGTTTTTCTTTATATTTCATGCAAGTCTCATGAATTATGTTGTCGCTTGTTTTCTTATATTTATGACAGGGTCTTATAAATTATATATTATTATTTGTTAGTATTTATTCCTAATTCAGAGCAATATATATTTCACATACTATATAAACAAATATAGGACGAATTAATCTTAAGATTAGATTGAGAAATTTTGATAATATTTTCTTTCAATTTGTTTGTCTTAGGTAACTTGTCGGCACTAAAACTTGTTACCCTTTTGACACGATGTTATTATGTTGTTGTTGTTATCCTATTGTTCTTATTTTTCTGTAAGATTAGATGTATCATCACACACATTCGTATATACACTATTTATAATATGGAAAAATATAAAATATATAAATATTAGCATAAAAAAAATAAAATTTTTATACTAATATTTATATTTTTTAATATTATAAATAATATATATGGGATACACAATAATACATATAGATTAATTTTTTATTTTTTATTTTTTTGGCCGACATGTCCCTTGTTGTTTATCTGTCTCCTTGATTTTACATAACATTAATTTTTGTTAATTGGGACAAAGTCCAATAATCACAAGACAGCAAGACCATCTTAGAGAAAATTACAAACAGGAAAAGAAAGAGCATCAAAATAAACATGAATCATGATAAATGCCCAAATCTAATGAGTAATCCAAAGACACCAAGCATGAGTTGTGCTAAACATATTTTTCATGTGCTTACCATACATCATTAGTGAATTTATGAGCTCACTATATATAATTAATTTAAAAAAATAAAACTTTGAAGTTTGACATTTAAATTAATGCATTTTGTCAGAAAAACTACTTGAATTAATTAATTTCTCCTATAAATTAAAGCAATGCTTTGGATGGTCAATTTTTCTTATATGCATGTTTCCCAAATTGTTATTAATATAAAAAAAGAGAATGGATTATTGTTATGGTTTCTTAGTAAATAGAATTTTTATATAATTCAATTTAATCAATATAATTAATAATTAAATTACATTTCCCTATCATGAAGATAATTTTAATACGAAACTTGGATATGAATCAATTAACCTAAATACTCATATTCATGCACTATTTAAATATTGCAATTATTCCGATATTTTTTTGGAAATTAGAAGGTAAATTATCTTCTGCCATGTATTATTATAGGTAAATAATAATTTTCTAATCAACAAATTAGCTAATAAAAAATAGAATATTTATAATAACGGTTTATAGAACGTTCATAGTGAAAATCGTAGAACATCCGAAACCTAAAGCAACCATCGGTCAACTTTATATTATTTTATAAACAAAACATCTAAACCTCAAGAAATAGAACATCCAATTTAAATTGTTGATTGATGTTGACTGAATTTTTATTGGTTATCTAGCATTGTTGTAAATTTAATTGTAACTTTTTTTTGTCTAAGAAAAAAAAAACAAAGTTAAAGACGATAAAACTACCGTGGCCATAGTTAGGATGGACATATCCTTATCAATACCACTACACATCTAAGCAATTATCCTAACCAAGTCCAACCAAGTTTTTTTCCCCACTCTCACACTCACACGCGCATTCACTACTCTCTCCCAAAATTCAAACGCGCGTTCACTCTCCCCCAATCTTCTTCTTCTTCTTCTTCTTCTTCTTCTTCTTCTTCATCTTCTTCTTCTGCAGCGCCTCCTCCTCCTTCTTCTTGCTTTGCCTTCGCCATCGTCGCTGCAGCCGCCATCATTGTCGTCGTCGTCGTTGTTGCCGCCATCATTGTCGTCGTCGTCATTGTTGTCTTCTTCTCCTTCCTCTTCTTCGTTTTCTTCTTCTTCCTCTTCTTCTTTCTCTTCTTCGTCCTCTTCTTCCATTATTTACGTTGTTGGTGTTGTTGCTGTTGTTGTTGTTGATGATGATGAAAAATTGAATTGAATATTCTAAGAAAACAGAAACGAATTTTGAATAAAAACAGAAACGGAATTTACATGAAAAAACAGAAATGGATTTTATATCAAAAGCAGAAACGAAATTTACATGAAAACAGAAACGGAATTTGTATGAAAACAGAAATGGATTTGGTGATGAACCCACGCTTGGGCGTGGTCTTGTTTACGCCTAGGCGTGACTTTGGGTCATGAAAACAGAAACGGAATTTACATGAAAGCAGAAACGAAATTTATATGAAAACAGAAACGGATTTGGTGATGAACCCACGGCTGGGCGTGGTCTTGTTTACGTCTAGGCGTGACTTTGGATCACGAAAACAGAAATGAAATTTACATGAAAACAGAAACGGAATTTATATGAAAACAGAAACGGATTTGGTGATGAACCCACGCCTGGGCGTGGTTTTGTTTATGTCTAGGCGTGACTTTGGATCACGAAAACATAAAACGAAATTTACATGAAAATAGAAACGGAATTTATAGAAAACAAAAACGTTTTGAATAAAAGTAGAAACGCAAATGTACTCCATCTTCTTCTTCTTTACTGACAATGATATTATCATCCTCCTCCTCTTCCTCCTCTTCTTCTCCTCCTCCTCCTTCTCCTTCTGCCACCTCCTTCTCCTTCTGCTGTTGCTGCTCCTCCTTCACCTTCTGCCGTTGTTGCTGCTCCTCCACCCCTTTCTCCTCCTCTTTCGCCGTCGTTGTCGCTGTCATTGTGGTCGTCATCATCGCTGTTATCATCATCGCTGTTGCTTCTTCATGTGTTGAAGAGAAGAAGAAAAAAAACGCAGTAACACAAGGAGGAAAGCGCGCGTGTGGGAGAGAAGCTTGGTTGAACTTGGTTGTGTATAATTATTGTATCCTTAATAAGAAGATTATTGAACTTAGCACGTCATGCTATCCATTCCAAATGGGGAGCGTGACATCTCGCATCAATTTTTGCAATGGCATCAGTTATTTCATTTGAAGTTCTCAACATAGCCCAAATAGTGGCTTTCCAATCCCTCGGCAGGAGTTCATGAGTTTTGTCAATAATATCTATATATTTAGCATGAGCTGACACATTTGCATCGGTGATATGTATCACACCTCAAGAAAATCAAACTCACAGACAATATTCCAAGACTAGAATCCCATACAAGAAGTAATCTTCTCCACATAGCAAACAACTCTCCATGATGATAGAACTCCAAGACAAAGCTCTTGAGCAACCCTTCACGCACGCTATTATCATTTGAATCCCGAATGACTAAAAAGGAAAGCTAGCATCATAATTAATTTTATAGAATTCCATAAAAGGAGAATCCAATCACAACCAAGTGTTGAAATCGCAAAAGAGACTTGAGCTTGAAAATTTTTGAAATTCGAGCAAGATAAATGAACAAGAATTTATATCTAAAAGTTCAACCAAAAAGCATCAGTTTTGAAAATATGGTTGTTTCGGCAATGCCAATCCACCAAAGAGAAGAAGCAAAAAAAGCCACATCGTTATTGACATTGTTATGAATCCAAGAGAAACTATTCATAGTATTAAAAAAAAAAAAAACTAGCCTTTTAAACCAAGTCTCTGCCAAATAGTCTATGACCATGGGGAATCACAAGGACAATGAAGAGTGGTCTCAGTCGCAGCCTGGCAGGACAGATATCCGCGATGCAGTGTAACAAGTGGTCCGAAAGGAGACAGTAGGCAAAGCCTCACGAGACCTAAGCCATATCAGAAATTTAATCTTGGGTAACTTCAGCCGTCAAATCCACAACCAATTCCTGTCATCATTCCAATTCAATATTCTCTTACCAATCCACTCATAGCCCTTCTCAACTGAATATAAGTTGGGATCACCCCACATCCATCCGAGTGTATGGCCAACTTGGATAGTAGGATTATGATAGTTAATTTAATTTCTAATAGACTCAAGAATAATAGAAAAGCTCAAAGCACCACCTCTCATTGTGCCGAAAATCATTAATTTCATGTTCATGTCAAAGATGTGAGCAAATGGGATCTCCTCAGTCACCACACTATCCGGCTTCTATCTGTCAAACCAAAAGGATTAATCAAGAGAACTAACGAACCAAGAAAAGCAATCCTTCAACCGATAAGAAGTAACTTTTATAATGTTTTGCTAAGTTGATGAAGAATTTTTCATTGAAAAGGTCTTCCAAATAGAAGTAGAAGAGAAACATTTTGCAAGCATAATCCTAACCCAAGCTTTATCAGGATAGTGCAGAATTTATCAAATTAACTTACCAAGGAGAGCTACATAAACATAATGAGCATCCCGGAGACCTAAACCACCAAATTGTGCTTAGGGTTAACAATAATTTTCCAATTCACCAAGCTCAAGCCCCTGCCATCTGTAGCTCATTTCCAAAAAAAAAATTGGCGCATCATAGAGTTGATTTTATTGCAAATATAATCAGGAAAATAAGCAACTTGCATATGATAAACAAGAATACTGACAGCAACAGACTTTATAAGACATAGTCTCTGAACTTTGTTGAGTAGTCTACATTTCTAACCCGCAAACTTATACTGATTTTTGTTCAGAACTCCTTAAAAAGCAACGTGAGTAGCTTTATGATCATAGAAAATTGTAACTCATTTAATGTATGAAATAAATTTCTTTGCATATTTTTATTCAATTATAAAAATAATTAATTTATCGTATCATCTCTAAAATATTTGATGATCCTTATGTGTTACACTGATAGAATTGTTTGTATTATTGACGAATTTTAGCATCATATTTCTTTAGTGTAGCTATTACTAATGACAATAGCAACAAATAAAAGCTATTTCTATAAGTAGTCTTGCTAACCTTTAGTGTCGCGCTTTAAAATATGTTCATAAGTTGTAAATTATGAGTCGAATACCATACGGATGAAATCATGAAATCATTTAACCCTTTATTCGGAGTTGGACCAAATTAGGAAAAAAGTTGTGACGATGGTAATAATTTAAAAAAAAAAACTTACCAATAACTATATGTGTATAGATTATGCTTTAGGGTTTGGTTCTGATATTTTTTTTCGGTCAACTTACACTCTCACATACAATAACTTAGCCATGGATTTCATATATCTATTTCTTAGTCACAACTTGGATTTGTAACATTGTGAATTTTTTAATAGAGGCAAGCATATCAACTATGTCGGTATTTTTTTAAAGATATATTAAGCTTTCGAAAGTAACGTACTCACATTCAGATTGAGTATGTAAAGAGGATACATATTAAGAGCAAATACAACGAAAAAATAAATGAAAAAGAAAACGAAAGGAACCCACCATAACACATTTATCACATGAGTCTTTATCTTTGTATGTTTTCTCTCTTTAGGAGAGTAACACCCTTTTGAAAACCTCTTTCTCATGCTCCTAGCGTGCATTCTCGCAAAAAAAAAATAGTATCTTGGTGGAGGGTCGTCGCTGCTCAATCTCTAAGGCAATGGTGATCCTCTATTCCACTTCCTCATTTCTTTCTTCCATCAACTCATTTTCTTTTCCTTACTCTTTTCTTTATTTCTTTCTTCTCCAATTTGGGCCTCTGCATTTCCTCCCGCACTCATTTCCTTTTTCTCACTTATCATCATTCATTTCCTCTACTCCTCTCCTTTTTTTATTCATCCCATTACTGATCTTCTACCTTTGTTTTCCTTTATTTGTTTTTATTTCAATTTTCATAACACATCTAGATCTCAAATAATCACATTATGGTGCTTTTTCTTTTGTAATATGTTTTGACTCTCCTCATGATTGTTATTGCTATGAAGATAGTTATATGTCCGGTTGAAGTAAAAAATCGGGCGGCAGAAAACTAGTCAAACCGTTACTTAATCGGTGAACTAGTTAAATTGATCTGATTGTTAAGGGAGAAAATTATTTTTTAAATTAATAATATTATATTTTAAATAATTTTATGTTATATTATAAATTATTTATTATATATTTAAGTGAATCGGTCCGACCACGGTAAGACCCTATTCATATCTTTAAACCATTAAACGAGTCACTCTATCGGTTTAATGACCGGTTCAGTTCTCGCAACTTTGATCTCCTTAGATCTAGTAGGAAAACACCATGGAGACATAATTTGTCTGGAGAAAAAACTTCAGATATGGAAAATATTCTTTTTTATGTGGAGAAGAAGATGATATATTCTACCATGTTGCAACAAGTCTATGTTCATCAAAATACTAAAGTGACTCAAATGTATCATTGTCTTGTTTCTACTAGTTAAAATTATTAGTAGGGAAAAATACTCTTTTTGCCATAAAAGTTGGGTGTAAAAAATTAATTTTGCTACAAACATTTTTTTCCTCAAAGTTGCCAGAAAAGTTTCCATTTCACATTAAAGATACTAAAACTTAATTGTGTTGATAGAAATACCCTTCCCACTTCGTGAAGACGTTTGTCTTCCCGCGAAATCCCCAAACGCATAACACTCGCTATTGTCGAAGAAGAAACACTTGAGTGAGCTTGTGGAGCCCTAACCTACTGCAAGTGACGAGGGAGCTGTGACGGCGAAGCCACAGTGAATCGAATCGACAATGGCAGTGTGGGAACTTCTGAGCTTTAGTGCACGGACACTTCTTCATCTATGACGGGAGGTTCTCACCTCCGGACCGTGACTTCAACTATGGCAGGTAACTTCAAAAATGCCAAATAAACTCTCCCAAGTTTGTTTTTTATCTTGAATGAGTAGATTGGGATTTAGGGTTTGTAGCATTGTTGCATGTGCGTCAGTTGATTAAATGTTAGGGTTTTTTCATTTTAGGGTGATCTGGACGCAACTAAAGATGGTGTACTTCAACATAACCCTGTATCACAGGAGGTATTTTGGGTTTGTCGATGGGGCTATGAGGTACGTTGGTTGGGAGAAGCTTACCATTATGGATAAAGAGAGTGATTTCTGGTGTATTTATGAGGCAAAGGAACAACTACTTAGGTTTGGACATGATAAGAGTGATATTGCTGCAATGTGGTACAAGGATTCTGCAATAAAGGACTGTTCAATTGGATTGATGATGTTTATAAATGATAGAGATTCTCTTGAGATGTTAAGAATTGCCGAAGAGAGGGGGCATGTGGAGTTGTTTGTGGTGCAATATGATGAGCCCAAAGAAAGGTTCCCTAAGATTGGCTATGTGGATGCTGGGGGCGATCTGCTAGGAGAAACCGATGAAAATGGTGGTGAAGATGGCCAAAATAAGGAAGGGAGTGTTGAAGATGTTGGGCCAAACGGACAAAGTGAGGAAGCTGCAATTGAAGATGCTACCCCAAATGATAAAGGAGAGGTGGGAACTAGATCATGTTGCTCCAAATGATGAGGCAGGGGGCAGGATCTAATGAGGCAAAAATCGATAAAGAAGTTGCCTTAAATGATCATGGTGAGGGTGTAATTGGTGAGTGGTGATAATGTAGTTGCTGGTTTGGAAAAACATTAGCATCAAAATGAAGATGACATTGTTGAAGGCATTGATGGCGAAGATGACAATGATGATGCAGAGTATGTTCCTTCTGCAAATGATGTGGCCATTGAGGATGATGTTCACTTCAATGACAGTGAGGAAAACCTTGATTTGGATGATAGTTTATTCGGGGCTGAAACAGAAGTTGGAGAAAAGGGTGTTGCTGATAAAGAGAAAAGAGTTGTAAATGAAGAATTCATTGATGAGGAAAAAGACATCGATTAGCTCGAGGATGGGCATGCAGTAGGTGGGTATGACAGAGAAGAAGGTGATGATAAAGGCGACGCGAGCGACAGAATTTTGTTCCCAATTCACAAGGCCTAAGCAAATATGGCAGATTATAGCTGGTAAGTTAAGACTGTGTATGCTTGAAGGGAGGAGTTCAAGGAGGCAGTAACATCCCATGTTTGTATATACCAAGAGGGGAATTAGGTTCCAGAAGGTTGATCGGAAGCGAGTAATTGTGAACTGCCAGGAGAATTGCCCATTCAGACTATATTGTGCCAAGATGAGTAAAGAAGATATTTGACAGCTTAGGAGAGTAAAGCTAAGGCACACTTGTGCATAAATTCAGAGGGTGGGCATCTTGAAGTCTAAATGGATGGGGAAAGAGTTCAAGAAGAAGGTTGAGCATAATCCCAAGGTGAGGATTAAGGAGTTGGTGGCAAAGGTGGACAGGAAATGGAACCTAACTGTTAGTGCATCAATGGCAGAGGGCACAAAGTTTCTAACACATATTAGTTTTTTGAGTTGTGTCAACATGCTTCTAGATTATCATTCTGCTTCTCGGTTACCATGCTTATAAGTTGCAAATGCTTGAAACTTAGGGAATTGCAACTCTTCTTTATTATAGCTAGATACACACAATTACACCAATGCCTTGTTTCTCATTACATCACACCCTAAACAATCACACCACCACATCTACCACAAGATATCAATCGTCATCACATATAGTCAATTTGCTCAAACATTACCATTCCAGTAACAACAATCCCATTGTATCTACCATCTACAACTACTATCAACACCTAAACCATATAACCCTAAATTCTGGGGCACCACTTGACGATGAGTATTTTCCCCTGATTTCTACAACCACATACTAAACAATGCTAGCCACCCAACCAATCCAACAAACACAACAATCTTCAGCCTCCACTCACATGCCATCACCTTTTATTTTCAGGGATAACACCTTCTTCCTAAGCTTTGCCTTCTTAGGGTCCTTTTCTACTTGCTCCTAATCAGCCCAGCGAAAGAAGTCACATTGTTCCTGTACCTGAAAATCGCAACCTCAAAGATAATAACCCTAATCCAAAACCCACAAGCATGAAACCACACGAAACCCACTGATCATTTACATACCTCGTAGTAGACACAACCCCAAAATCGTTTCCCCGGATTTTTCTTCGTCTATGAAACTCTCAGCATGGGGCGTTCTTCAGGCGAGCATAAGAGCATTCTCCTCTGCGCACTTGCAGTGATTCGTGAAGACCTTGATCCCTGCGGGAAGCCATGCCAGCGAACCCTCAACCTAATCACCTCGAATATCAGTTTTCTTTGCTCAAGGTTTGGAGATTTTCGATTCTTCGAAATTAGGAGTTTAAGATTTTCAATTCTTTGAAATTGGGGATTTAGGATTTTGCTTCTTCGAAATTATGGCTTTAGGGAATCTCATTCTTTGATTTAGGTTTAGGGATCTTCAATTACATAAATACAAAATAAAACATCCACAAAATAAAACATCCATAATTAATTGTTAATAAATAATAACAAACAAAGTAGTTAAAAAATGGTCAAAATGATTTTTTAATACAAAAACTAAATATTTGTAGCAATTTTGAAGAAAAAAAGAGTTAGTGGCAAAACAATTTTTACACCAAACCTTTATGACAAAAACAATATTTTTCCCGTCTTAGTTATTGAAAGTTGTGCCTCCTCTAAAATCAAAGTTAAAACATATATGGTATTTATTTTCCTCTTTTCAATGTAAAATTGAATTTTTATATCATCTGCAAGTGTCTTTTAATTTTTTTTTTTTTATGAAAACTATGTGTTTTTCTAGTTTTTGGACATAAAAACTATGTGTTTTTCAAAGTTAAACATATATTTTTTGTCGGGAGCATTTCAGCCTTTTTTTGGACTTGGAAGGCTGGACCCTACGTCCCTCCCTACCCATGCATTTCAACCATTTCAACCATTTTGAGTTCGTATATGTATTGCATTGGGTCGTTTTGTTGTATTCCCTTCGCGTAATTATCAGATAACGAAGTCCAATTACTTGATGGGCCCGTTAATGGGCCTTGATGTTCTTTGATAACGGGCCAATGGCCCAGAAAAGAAATCCTCCTGCACAAGAAAACCACAATGCTTCTGCTATATGCTTTCACTCTTCACTTCGAAGTTCCAATTCGAAAGAGCTTCGGAAAATCGACCTTGTCTTGTGCCGTGTGCACTTTCTTTTGTTCTCTCTTCTTCTCTCAGCAGCACTTCCAAAATCTTTGTTCCACCGTTTTCGTCGCAGCTTAATCCTTCTATTCTCTTCTCAATAACTTCCAGTTAGGGTTTATTCAATCTCTCAGCTCCTCCACCAATGGCGCCTGATCCTAATCGCACCGCCGCAGGAGGTGCCAGTGGCAGCGGTTCCGGCACCGCCAACGACGAGGTCGTGAACAAGAAGAAGGTCGAGAACGAAGATCTGGTGAGTCTAAAACCCTGGCCTCTAGTTTTAGTTTCTTTTGTTGCTCGAATTCTAGGGTTCAGGATTTTCTATTTAACTTTATGGAGAGAAAAATTTGATTTCTTTTCTGGGGAATTTGTGCAGTCCGATGAGGATTTGGCGTTGAAGCAGCAGCTAGAGTTGTACGTGGAGAGGGTTCAGGATTCCGACCCAGCTTTGCAAAAGGTTGCTCTTGAGAGCATGAGGTAAACCTAGTTTGTACCTGAGAATTCAGTGATGAAAGTAAACTCTATCCGATTTGAATGAGTAGTATTGAATCTGGAATGTTCGGTTGCGTTACAGACAAGAAATTCGTACTTCAACAAGCTCCATGACTTCGGTTCCCAAGCCGTTGAAGTTTCTTCGTCCACATTATGGAACCTTGAAGGCGTATTATGAGACTATGGCAGAGTCTGATTTGAAGGTAAGATTGTTTATGTGGTTTTGGTGCTGCCTTTATGAGACAATGATGGTAGGATTTTGGCGATTAACTGAATTGTCTTTTGCCAATGCAGAAGTACTTAGCGGACATATTATCAGTTCTGGCCCTTACTATGTCTGCTGAAGGGGAAAGAGTAAGTATTAATTGAAAATTTTAAATTTAAATCAGATGGTTACTTTGGGGAAATGAACTTTCTGTTATTTAACTACTGTGTGCTTTATATATAACTCTATCAGGAAAGCCTCAAGTACAGGTTACTGGGTTCAGAAGGTGATATTGGTTCTTGGGGCCACGAGTATGTTAGGTGGGAGTTTCTTTTCTCTTTCAGTTGTGTGGTTTCATGTTTGGAAGATGGATGATGTTTTGTAAGCAAACAAGTTA
>JASCZI010120962.1:64000-76043 GCA_036250425.1 Stylosanthes scabra | reverse complement strand
AGCCAACCCATGAACAGTGTATAAGCCTGTCATTGATGATTTCCTTTCAACTTTATAATATTATTCTTCCAATTTTGACCGCAGGACCCACGGACGCTCGCGCCTCAGGGGATTGTCCCGACCATGCCACCCCCGGATTGCTTGGTCCCGTATATCCACGAGGCTGGATTTGGTGGTCCCCTGCAGATGCAACCGTTTGACTACGACATGCCCTTGGTATCCGCACTGGTAGAGCGCTGGCGACCAGAAACGCACAGTTTCCATATGCCATGAGGGGAGTGCACGATCACCTTGCAGGTACTGCTATTGGTCGCTTGTGGAGTTTAAAATCTTGTGTGTGTTGAATGTATTTTAGAAATCGTGTCTGCAGCGAGTTTTATTTAGCAGTTGTTCAATGTATGCAGGATGTGGCCTATCATCTCGGACTGCGCACAGACGGTGACCCGATCAGCGGGTGCGTGCGGGACTTCCGGGTGTGGTATGGGACAGACACCTGGGAGATGGCTGAGGAATGTCTGGGCGAACGTCCCCCGACTGGAGGGGGAAGAATTATGCTGGGGTGAAGATGACCTGGCTGAGGCAGCGAGTGCAGATGACTCCGGGGTACGGGGCTCCGACGGATGTGTTGCGGCAGTATGCCGATGCTACATCATGATGATGATCGGGGGCGCCTTGTTCCCCGACAAGACCAACAGCATCGTGCAGTTGCGGTGGGTCCTGTTGCTATGAGACTTTGACTTGTGCAGCACTCTATCGTGGGGCTCGGCCGTTCTGTGCTGGACATACCACCACCTTTGCATCGCGAGCAGGCGCGACAACATGGAGACGAGCGGGTGTCTGCCCTGGTGTTATCATGGATATACCAGAGATTCCTACGTTTCTGTCCACCCAGCAGAAGCGTCATGGTGTTCCCTCTTGTTTCACGGTATGTTCTATTTCGTGCCTTATTCATGATGGACTAGCTTTATCATCGTTGGAGTAACTAATGCTTTCTGATAATGAATCAATTGTAGGCTGAATGGACTAGCGCTGACCACTCGAGACACTCACGCCCGACGACAACTGGAGTTCCGAAATGAGTTAGATCGGGTTGGCGTCGACGATGTACGTATTCCCGAACTTGTAAGATGTTCCGTACGTTGTTTTAATTTGAATCGTGTGTGAGTGTAACTTTTATTTGTGTCGTGGTTTCAGTTCATGTGGACCCCGTACATGGCACCTCAATGGCGCGCCATCGAGCTCGCCTGGGTCAACGAGGCAGGCGAGATCCAGACATGGCTTGCGACGGTGCCGATTGTTCTTTTCATGTACGTCAGGTTTCATCACGCCGATCGAGTGAAGAGGCAGTTCGGCGGTGAGCAGCCCGTCCCCATGCCCCTGTAAACCTGGACGGGTTCCTTGGCGCCACGGCCAGGGGCGACGACAGATGGTGGCCTGATGAGCTTGCATACTGATACGGCTTCTGGCGCAACCGGATGTCCTGAGATCATCAGATTCAAGTCATGCCCACCTGACACCCCGGTTGGCCCAATAGGGAATACACTGACTGGTGGGCAGTTGCCTGTCGCCAGGATCGCCTACTGCAAGATCCCAGGGGATTTCAGTTGCCGGGTGATGTGCCCCCAGTTGCGTCTCAGGCGAGATATCCGATCGTCCTTCCGCGCGATGCCCCAGCCCGCGGAAGACGGGTGCGGATGCAGTGTAGGCAGCGCTGGTAGCGTTGGTCATCAGGTTTTTCCCCCGGGTGCTTCTGAACCTCGCCATGAAGTTCGCCCCCATGTGCCGGATGCAGTACGCATGGTGCGCACTAGGGGGGCCCACCCGTTCCTCGCGTCGTTAAGTGCGGCTCTGATCGCATTAGACCTGTCGGAAATGACCATGGGACCCTGTTGGGGAGTGACGTGTCTTCTCAAGTTCGACAGGAAGAATGACCACGCCTCGGTCGTCTCAGACTAAACAAGTGCAAACGCGATCGGCAATATGTTGTCGTTCCCATCTTGCGCCACCGCGATCAACAGAACCCCACCGTATTTCCCGTACAGGTGGGTCTCGTCGATGGAAATGAAATTCTTGCAGTGCTTGAAGGCTTCAATGCACAAGGGAAACGACCAGAAGACTTTGTCGAACTGTCGAGATCCATGATCCAGGCGGTTACCGTCGTAATACGGCACAGTTTCGAAGTCCGTAACCGTGACCGGCAGGAACATCTGTAGGGCCTGCAGTAGCCGCGGTACCCTGTTGTACGACTCCTCCCACTGCCCGTACAACATAACAATTGCCTTCCTGTTCGCGATCCAGACTTTGCGGTAGGAAGACTTAAAGTGGTACCCTTGTTGAATTGCACTTTGAAGAATGGGAACGGACACGGATGGATTCGTCTTCACCATTGGCAGAATGACGGCAGACATGAGGCTGCTGTCCAACTGAGAGTGGTCGGCTGACATGGTCGGAGCAATGCAATTGTGGGGGCCCCCAAACTTCCAAACCTCCCAGCAACAGCAACAACGGTGCTTACGAGGAGATACATACTTATTCATTTAGAAAACACACAACTGGAGCTGCGGGTTTGAATCACTTACCAGTAACCGAGGTTCTGCCTCAAGGCAACGCGAATGCTCCAAGGGCATCCATCCGCCGCGTGCTTGCACCGGCAGTGGTACTTTATTCTGTCCGACTCAATAACCCTATACTCCGCATTCCGCCGGATGCTGTAATTCTGAAGTCTGAACCGCTTCCCAGTTGCGCATCCGATGGCCGACTCGGATCTCTGCCCCCAGTCCGTGTTATAGTCGTTGCCGATTCCCACGTTCAACGGATCCGAACATGCGCCTTCATCTAGATCGAGCTGCCGGAAATAGCATGGCACGTCCTCCACCCTTGGGATTAGCAGCGGGGCCGGAAGGACATGACGGGGACAGCTAGCTGAATAGGTCTCCGGACCGCCCGCACCACCTTCCTGCGCGTCAGAGGATGACGCAGTGCTCGCAGCATAGTCGGAATCATCCTCTTCTGACTCTAAATGACCCATCACCGCTTCGGTTTCCGGAGAGGGGGTTCAGCAATCCGGACCATGTCGCCGCAACCGGCAGTCCAGCCGGGATGCGGCCGATCTCAACCAAAAAGTCCATGACGTGTTGGGGCATCAGTCTGCGGTGGCATCCGAACGTGACGTGGACGTGCTTATCATTAAATAACCAGACCAGCAGATGCAAGAACCTTCCGTCGGGCTGCCGCTGCAGGTAGCGGTACCCGACTTTCTTAATCTCCGTGAATCCGCCACCTAGGTGGTACAGGAACACTGCTTGTAACTCCACCATGGTGCTTATATCGGTGTGTTTGAAGACCACCGGTGAGTCGGATTGGAACCACACTCTGTCCTGTTGCTCATGAGCGACCGCATTCGGGTACAACCGTATTACCAAAGGCTGAGGCTGATCCATAGCACAACGGTTGGGGAGGGAGAGCAAGGGAGATGATATAAATTAGTGTGGAGTGTGTGGAATGAAGAATGGAGGTGCCCAGCCCTCCTTATATAAGGTTTTTGCCGAACCAGTGCCGCGGGCTCATGCCGAGACACCCTAATAACACCAGTGCCACACCCTGACCCCGAGGTACCTAAAATACACCAGTGCCGCCCCCAACCCCTGCAGCACTGGGCCTGGACAATCTCGCACCTATCCCTTGCGGCACTGGCCAACTAAAAAGGTGCCAGTGCCGTGGACTCCCCCCGCGACACTAGTGCTGCTGTATCCCTCACCAACCCCCACGGCACTATTAATACGACCTAAAAACGTAAATTTATATAGTTTTATTTGTTTGTGTAATTTCTTCATTTATTTTATTTATTAAAAAAATCCTATTTTAAGAAGAAAAAAAATTGACTAAATGATTAAAATAAGATAAAATAATCTTTTAAAAAAAAGTAAGACATTTTAAATTTTATTAGGAACGACAAAATGAAGATTTAATCTAAATATTAGAAACTAAAATAATATAATATTTAATAATTCTATATGAATAAGTAGTTTTGGTCAACTAAGTCATTTATTTCTATGCTAAATAGAAGACTATTTTGATGTGAAATAAAACTTTATTTATGTGCAATTTTTTATACTATTTGACACTAAAATAATATTTTATTTAGCATAAAAATAAGGATAAAAGATAAATATACCCCTGACCTTTTTAAAACTAGACAAAAATGCTCTTCACTTTGTTGAAATACCTACATGTCTCCAACCTTCGAGAAAAGTGAACAATACTACCCCTCTGCTGGTTTAATCCACGTCTAACTGTTATGAAGGCGTGTGATATGACTGTCAACTGCTCCTATAGCTAGCTATAACGGAGCCACATTGTACAGACCATGTCCGTAAATGACATTAGACAGCAAAACGAAGTCGATTCCTTTGGGGAATGAAAACCTAATTTCGAAGAGTTCATGTAAAAAAGGAGTAATGTTCGTTTTGTTGTCTAATGTTTATTATAGGCCTGATCTATACAATGTGGCTCCGTTACGGCCAGTTAGACGCCATGAACAGCCACATCACACACTTTCATAACTATCACAAGTGGGGTTAGACCAACAGAAGGGTAGTAGTGTCCATTTTTCTTAAAGGCTGAGGATATGTGAGTATTTCAGCAAAGCGGGGAACATTTTTGTCCACTTTTAAAAAATTAAGGATATATTTATCTTTTATTCTAAAAATAAACAACTTATTTAAATTTGGTTAGTCAAGACCCATTACCATTAAATATTTTATCCCTTTATTATAAGAAATGAAATCCAAATAGATGCCAAAATATGAGAGGAGGAAATGATAGAATCCCCACCTCAAGACATTACGCTCACTCAACTTCTTTATCTTAGAATTCCAGACAGCTATTTATATATCATGGATTATTAGCTTGCCAAAGTGGTAGTTTTTGCAGCTTTGTTTTAACTTAGAAGCGAGGAAGCCTGATGAATCACTTTTTTTCTAAAAATAAATAATTAATTGGCACATAATATTTTTTGTCCGTGCAAAAAATTTATAATCTTTTTTGTTAGTGAAATAAGAATGATAAAAAATAAACTATAAATATTTTAGTTATAAAAATTATAATAATATTATATCATAAGTAAATTATTTTTTTCTTAAAAATATAAACTATTAAATAAATAGGCATAAATAATTTTATATTTATTTTGATGTTTGATTTTATTCATTTCGACATCTCATCTCATCTTATTATGCACACTCTGTTTCTTAGTGCCAAAGGAGACAGATAGCAGCTGGCAGATCAGAACTAAGGGAGATAATCGACATTGCTGTATTCACAAGAAAATCACATGATTCTTCCACATAACAATAACATATACACATACATGCACAAATGTATATAAATTCGTATAGTTTATTTGATTGTTAACACACTAATAAGGAGACATAAACATATTTCTCATTGGAAGTTGTTAATGATGATATAATATTTCAAAGTTTTGTAGAATTCTTACTGATAATTTCCAATGTTTTTCTTGTTTTTATTTTTGGGTCCAAATTTCTATATTCCAATATTCTTTTCTTTCAGTTAGATATAGCTTGGGCCCTTCCTTCATCACTTGAGTTTTGGATCAATGGGGAATTCCTTCTGTTCCACCATTTTGGGCCTTTGATTAGTATTGAATAATTGTATTAACTAAATGGACTCATAATATCTATTTCGCTTTTCTTTTTCTATCTGTCCAAGAAACATGCTTTCGCAGCCAGGACTTATCACATATGGAGGATCCTAAGCAGCTGCATTTGGGTTCTAATCCTGATGAAAAAAAATAGAACCACAATTCTCTTTAGTGGATAAAGAGAATGTGTTGAATGGGTGTGTGAGTAGAAAATCTAAAATTAGGGGTTGTCCAATCCAATGACAAAAAAAAAAAAAAATTTCTCCAATTGTTTATTTATTTATTTATTTTCATGGTATTGATCCATCCAATAAGCTGAAAATAAATTCAGCACCGATTTAAACCTATTTAAAAGTATACTATTGACTAAAAGATTGCTACATACACAAATAAAAAATTCAAACTTCAAACATTTATTTTTCTTTTTTTTTTTTTTTTTTGTTAGCACTCGCCCCTCAACTCACACAAACTACACTAGAATCGGTTTTCTAATAATTGAACCGCAGTTTACCTGGAACCGATCCATAATCCAATTCGATTTTAGATAGAACTTCTTTTAGGGAATCGATTAAAAATTCGTCAAATCGATTAAAAAAAAAAAAAAAAAACTAGTGAACCAATTAAACTAGTAAACCAATAAAATGTTTTTTTTAATTATATTATATTTTAAATAATTTTATTATATATTTGTAAACGGAAGTGATTTCAGATTCTTAGTCAAATCACTGAATCATTGAACTAATTATTTTACTGGTTCAATAACCCATTCTGTTGTTGCAACCTTGATTAGAACCCTTCCCATCAAGAGGTTCGAATTTGGTGTGGCTTCTTTTGAGGCAAACATATTTGCCACTCATACGAGGCCTGGCCATAATTTCAAACACTTACCTAAGCAATAAAATTTATTTATTTATGTATTTAGAAGAGAATTCATAGGGCCTTAGGTAAATTAAATTAAGTTTACTCCCCTCTAATTACCAAATTGCAAACTGATAAGGTGCACTACCAAACCTTTCACCTACAAGGCTACAATGATTAAAGAAATATTAATTACATGTATTACAAGGATAATTTTGTTCGTTTGTGTAGTTACACACTTTACATGTTATCAAAATTAACTTATTATTTTTCTTTTCAACTTTTCTTTTTTAACTTTGAAATAGATGCAGGAAATTATTTTTACTATTTAATTTTAGGATAATGCTATTTGAACAAGTGGTTTTGGCCAACCAAGTGCAACCAAGTGATTTATTTCTATGCTAAATAGAATATTATTTCGGTGTCAAACAGCATAAAAAAGTGCACATAAATAAAATTCTATTTGACATCGAAATAATCTTCTATTTAGCATAGAAATAAATCATATGGTTGCACTTGATTGGCCAAAATCACTTATTCACATAGAATTATTGTTAATTTTAATACAAGTACGGTGGAATAAACTCGAAAGTTATCAATGATGAGATATATATTTAATAAAAAAATAATTAAAATGATAACATATTAAATTATCAAATTAAATATATAAACGAGGATGGAAAAAAAAATTGTGAGGCAAATGGGTACATATATCTTGTGAAATTAAAATTTCTTGGGTCATGAGGTTAGGTAGTTAAAACAGGTGGTTGATCTTCATCATCAACCCTTTACATAGAGCAACGTGGAAGCTAAGGGCTAGTTAGGGGTCCCCATTAATGATTAAAATAACGAAGCTTTTGGTTCAAAAAGCTTGTGGGCTGTGGCCATGGCAGTGGTGCTGTGGTGCATGGGAGAACTGATGAAAAAACAAGTTATATTATTATAAAGAATAAAAAATAAAACAAAGTTGGAAGATATGATTCGCAATCTATCAAATTAAATTGCTTGCTTACTAGGGAAACTTTAGGATATTCATTTATTTATATATTTTTCATAGGGATTGCGTAAAGCTCAATAGAGCCTGCCCTGAATTTGAGTAAGTAATAATTTGATTTCATTTCATTTAAAGAAGAGGAGGCATGACATGCTAAAGGGTCCAAATGGTCCATCTTTAATTTGTCCTCTAAAGATTAACCAAGTTTTCTATGAGAGCATGCATCAACAAATCCCATTTTATTAGTCTTTAGTACACTAAGTAGAGAATTTGTGTTCCTTAATTATTTTTCATATATTTGATTTTTGTAAAAAAAATTATTTAGGAGAATCATTCATTT
Organism: Stylosanthes scabra; assembly: GCA_036250425.1. NCBI lineage: Eukaryota > Viridiplantae > Streptophyta > Magnoliopsida > Fabales > Fabaceae > Stylosanthes > Stylosanthes scabra. The sequence continues at coordinate 68,189 of JASCZI010120962.1, read as the reverse complement.
TACCTTTATTGTATTTATAAACTAGTCATTTGACTTTTGACCTGATGCCTTGATTCACATCAGAATAAAAAACTTAATATAAAACTACTTATTATTATTATTATTATTTATTTATTTATTTGGATTCATTATCAATATAGAAAATGTTTTAAATTTGCATGTTAATTATTTTAGCATGTTGAAGGAATAATTAACAAAATCAAAACTTTTGGCTATATTTTAGCAGTTTATCCTATCTTATGACTTAGCTTCTTGAAGGAATAATTAGCATGCATGAGAAGTTTCCATAAAGGTTTTAATAATGGTTTGATATTTATGATCTTCTTTTAGTGGTAGTAGTTGTTGTTGCTGCAAAACACACATTTTAAGCATACAATTAATAATATATACAGCATATCTAAGTATACCTGATGGCAAAATCTTTTACTAATAATAATCTCTTTGGTTATCTGCTGGTTTCTCATGTATAATAAAAGATGCAATAACTTAGAAATCAAACTTCCATTTCCATCCATATTTTCTTACACATGTTGCAATAATGGAGGATATGTCCCATGCATGATGCATATAGCAAATAAGCTACTTGCAATCAATTAGATCCACTAATAACCACGTCACCTAAAATATTTGGGTTGCTTAAATATTTAGTCTTAATTTTAAACTTTTTGGACGACATGTATATAAAAGAGGATGTGACCATGTCAAACCCGATAAAAGAGTATAAAATATATGAAATTAATCAAGATCTGTTGAATATATGATACCCTAAAAAAAATTAGATCGATTAATTTTTATTTTAAAAGTTTTTATAGTGCAAACGACATGTAGTATCTAAATCTTAAGGAAAGATTTTGCTATCTCTATGTCATGAGAACGGCAAAGAATAATTTTTTTGAGACATTCTATGATTTGAGATGGATCCGTTATTTTTTGTCGGTGCCAAACTGAATTACCTACCTAACTACCTAACAAACATATGATTGTTAGTATAATAATGTCTTTTAATTTTTTTTTTTTTGGTGGACATGAATATATTTCTAACACTTTTTTCCGTACGAGAGCGAAATTTGCATAGAATTTTTTTATTTTGTCTTATATTGAAATATTTTTGCTTTTAGGATTTAATAAGAATTGAAATTTAGGTTTTATGTTATAAAAACTCTAATATTACATGATAATTATATCTTTGACAAATGTACACTAGATTCATTAATTCCTTAATGTTTATTTGAGTAATTAATTAATTAAAAAATATTAAACCAAACACATTAATTAGATACTTAGTAGAGTACTTTTTTAAAGATATTTTTGGAGAAAAAAGCAGAAAAAGAGCTACACGTGTTTTCTGTTAGGTTTGGTTGAAAACAATGGATGTAAAAGTCTCACATCGTTTGATGTAAGAAGTGTGAGTGGATTTTTATACTATGAATAGGGGCTTAAGTTGAGGGTTTTAAGTACACCAAGTCAATACACATTGTATGATTTTTAAATTCTTTCTTGTACTTTAGAGTTATTCTCTTGTAAGAGTGTTGGAGGTGTAGTTATTAAGAGTGTATGGAGTACTTGATGTCAGAGTAGAAAATATTGGAAGGGTGTAATACTTTCATAATATTTTTTTGGTTGTCGTTTGGCAACAGCGGTGATTTTTTCCTATTTTTGAATTTCCACGTTAATTCTCTTGTGTTGTGATTGTGTTATTATTCTTTCCTATTTCTCTATTTTAATTCTGCATGGGATATGGTCGCGATGCCCAGCATTTCCAACTTTCCATTGGACACAAAAAAAAAAAAATCTACAAATTTTAGCCAACAAAGTAACAATTCACACTAAAATAAACATCCAAAATTATAAATAATAAAAATACCCAAAACTTAAATTAAAAAAATAAAATTTACTGTTAGAATTTAAGACTAAAATTTATAATTTAGGATTTATGATTTAAAATTTAAGTCTTAAAGTGATCGGATGATTGACAAAAAAAGCCATTGAAAAAATAGCAGGCGGCAGCAAACGATTATTAAGAAAGTCTCCAGTGGTAGTTAACAGTGACAACCGCCGACGACAGCCGACGACAGTAGTAATGGAGATAGATAATTTGTGGTGGTAGTTGAAATTGTAGTGTTAAAAGAACAAAGAAAAAAATAAGAGTAATAAAGTAATTACAAAAGAAAAAAATTGTGAATTGGTTGACAATTTTTTTAATTTGTGTTGGCTAATTTTTATAGATTGATTAACATTTTTTTTAAAAAAAGTTCGGGGTTTTATTAGCCTCATTGAAAAGCAGACTTCAATTCTTTAAAAAAGTCGTGAAAACATTATTATTAAAACTTGAAAGGAAGAATTAGGGAACATTTTGTTTCCCTAAAAAATTCAAATAAATCTTTTTTTACCAATCCAGAAAGGAGAAAAAGAAGGAAAAATTAGTTAAATGTTATTCGAAAAAATATTGGTTTCTAATAACTACATATTAATTCAGGTCATCAGGTATAATATAATAAAGAATTTCATGGATACATTCATAAGTACATATATACGATTACAGTAATTCTATTTGCATATTAAAATTAATTATTAAAATTAATAATTAATATATAATATATATTAAAATATAAAATATATGTATATATTTTATATTTTAATATATATTATATATTAATTATTAATTTTAATAATTAATTTTAGTGTAGAGCTGACATAATTAATACTTAAGAGGTTTAGAATTCCCAGTTGGGAAGGAAGTGAATGTGACAAACTACTTTATCGTTTTTTGAGAAACATTATATTCGTAATTTGGTAGGTATTATATAGTAGTAGTAGCTATATGAAATAGACAAGCAGCAAGCATACATTGATTTAACTTGTTGCTTTCTTTTTCTTCGTTTTCCACGTCCATAACTTGAGGCAAGAAACAAGGCTACTTACCCATCACAAGAAATATATATAAATATAAATTAACACTATAATGTTTATTTTCTTCTAAAATACAAAACCTTATTAATTGAACCAATCAAGTACATATATATATCGTTAGTAGTATATTTAATTAATTATAGGAATAATATAAGTCTTTTCCTTTTATCGGATTATTAAAGGATAGTCAAATCTCTTGAGAATATATAATGGTAGGTGGTGTATATACATGCAAATTTAGTAGTTGTTGAAACTGCTTAATTATATTGACTACGTGGAAGATATTGATTAATTGGTTGATAATATGATCGGAATATGACTCGGTAGTCACAAGAGGGAGATACATTTCAATAAGAATTTAATTTTGATGTATTGACAGTGTAAAGAGTTTTACACCGTCATTCAATCAAATTCATGTATTTATATGACTTTAGAAATAATAAATTTAAAAATTAATTGCTTTTAATGATGTAATAATACCTAATTAAATGTATATATAAAACTCTTTTATACTTATGGTGCATGAAAATTAAATTCTTTCAATAATAATATTTTCATACACAAAATTAAACTTTAATTTACTATATTTAGCAAACTGATTAATTTCAAAGTTTCTTGATAAGATATATATTAATCAAATATAAATATAAGCGACTAATATCTGTTTGTTGGTTTGAAGTCTAGCTTAATAATAAGAAGAATAAACTTAGCTATATATACTAGCGGTTTTCACATACACGAAGACATTGTCGTACCTGTTCAGTCATTTTTTATATTAATTTTAAAATATTAATTATTATCATTTTTAAGAATATATTATTTACTCTTTCAACTTATTATTTGAACAATATTTATCAATTCAATATTATCATTACATTATGTATATCAATTTTGTGATTGAAATATAAGAATTTATGAAAAAATACTTTCAAAATTATTATTTATAAAATATACACAATAAACATAATATTTTATCTTATTGTAAAATAATATTATGACCATTATTAATTTTTACATTATTTATGCTATTTTAAAATAAGATAAATATATGTTTATAGTGTATCATTTTATAGATAATAATTTTGAAAATATTTTCTTGTAAGTTCTTATATTTTAATCACAAGATTGGTACATTACACATATAATATAATGATAATATTGAATTGATAAATATTATTTAAATAATAAATTGAACGAGTAAATAATATATTCTTAAAAGTAATAATAATTAATATTTTAAAATTAATAAAAAAAGCAGGTGAAGAAGCATGGACGCTGT
>JASCZI010120962.1:42879-63939 GCA_036250425.1 Stylosanthes scabra | reverse complement strand
ATTTTTTTTATTTTATTTATATATTTAAAAAAAAAAAAAAAAAAAGGAATAGACGATGACGTGAGAGTGAGATTAGAAGGGAGTAAGAAAAGGTACGGCAAATGCACGGCGTAATACGTGGACCGATAAATGCGCTCTGCCTTCCCATTCCTTCCACGTGGGTCCCATCCCCCCTTTTCTATTTTGGCGGTTAACACACTTATATACAATGCATATCATTTTTCCACTCCTAAAGACTTCCCTCCATTTCATTTATACACTTATTTACGCATTTTAAATACAATTGTTTAAGATAGTTTCATATTAATTTTTTTTATCATCATTAAGTTAGTGTTACTATTTTAAATTATCTATTATATATTATTTTAGATAATTTATTTATTATTATTTTTTATTATTTTTAATAATCAATTTTTTTAATGTAGTATTTTTTTATTAATTAATTATTAGTAGATATTTTATTAGTTGTCTAATAATATTTTTATTTAAAATATACTTTGCTATTTTTTGTTGACAAAAATAGACTTTGCTATTTAAAAGGTGAATTTAATTTTGTTATATTGGAAAACTAATTTGCTGTGGTTATTAGCTTTGTTTTTTTTTGGGTGTCCTATTATAGACTTTGATATTGATAGGAACCCTAATTATGTTATGGATTGATAGACTTTTAATACAATAATATGAATTGTTTTCTTACACATAATTAATTCAAAATATATGCTCCACAAACAATTATTTATTTACTTTTGTATAAAAAAAAGTTTAGGTCAAGTGAAAATAATTGTATTAGATCACTCCATTCCATAATAAGTTGATCCACCAATATAAACCAAGTTTCTTTCTAAACAAAGTAACACATACATAATACTAATTGTTAGCAACCTAATTAAGAATTAAAATAGAAAAATAGAAAAAAATAATAATACAATTATAACATAAGAGAATTAAGATGGTAATTTAAAAATAGAGAAAAATTAAATCACATTGTCAAACAATAATAAAAAAATATTATGTAAAGTATTACACCCTCTAATATTTTCTACTTCGACATTAAGCCCTTCCACATTCTCAATAATTACATCCTCCATAAGAAAAGAATTCTAAAGTACAAAAGGAATTTAAAAGTCATACAGTGTGTATTGACTTGGTACACTTAAAACTCTCAACTTAAACTTTTATTTATAGTATAAAAATCTACTCACACTTCTTACATTAAGCGATCTGCTTCTTATACACATTATTTTCAACCAAACACAACACTAATTGTATCTCTTACTCATAATAGATCATTAAGATTTAAGAGATCTTATTAATGGAAGGCTCCAAGCTAAGCTAAAATGATCTATGCGTATAGGATCAACCAAGACATTATTGAACTCCATTGTTATGATTAATTATAGATATTGATTATGTTTAATAAGTTTTAATTTTACAATAATATATCCCCTGTGATGGAGATCTGCATGTTCCAATACAAATAGGATGAACATAACATGATGAAAGAGGGGGGAAAAGTATAATAATAACAGAAAATTATCATGTCCTGGTCATATAATTGCTACTTGAAGGAGGGAAAAAAAACTGCTTGATTCAAGAACAAGAAACGCAGTGGTGGAGAGTAGGAAACCACGACGAGGTTGAGACTGTACGGTTTAATTGTTTAAATAATGTTTTGCATAAGCTTCTTACTATGATATACTAAAACTAACCAAACTAACTTTGGTGGGAAATGAAAACTGATTTCCAAGCTGCAAAAATAATAAGCTAAGAACTATTCACTATAGCGTATAGCTTCTTAACAAGGAAAGTGTTGAGGGCCAGCCATCAAGTAGTAGCACACGCTAAAGGACTAATCATCAAGAGTTTGTCCGTGATCAAAAGATTGTTGCGTACACAAGATGGAATTTAAATGCCGACGTCTCAATTTATCATGTTAAAATATCTTGCGACATTTAGATTGATTATTTTAATTTCAAAATGTTTAGAAGAAAACAAAGAATGAAACAAATTTCTTGTACTACAAAAACGAAAACCACGAGTATGTATGTGGTTCATGCCTTAGTAGTATTTTTTAAGAATGAAACTTATGATATCTCCTTTCTTGAATTTTCAATGATTGCAACAAACTGCTGCTATTGAAAGTGGACTAACGAGTCATATTAGTCCAATAATCCCACTTAGTTGGAGAAATTTGACCATCAGAAAGTTGAAATATTAAACTACCGTACGGCTTCTAGCTAGTCAGGTTAGTGAATGATCACAACTCAGGGATTTGAGGGTATTTTTTTTTAATGGAAGATATGTATATAAGAGAAGAGGTTTGAACTCGAGATCTTTGTTGAGAAAAGGATAAATATCATTTGACCTACAGTGGTATTCGAAAACGTTTTTTATTTGATAAAAGGTAAAAAAAAATACTTAGAGGAAAGTATTAGATACGACATTCACTACAAGAAATACTGTCATTACCGTCGAATTTAGCGTCAGAAAATAATCCACGTTATTAGCATTGGAATTTGCATTGGAATTGTCGACGATAAAAGGCAAAATGAAATAAATCTAGATATTAGCGTCGAGTGTGAAAATTCAACGCTAAATTCGACGTTAAGTTTAATCGCGAAAACAAAAAAAATTGGTTCTTTTTTTAGGGTCTAATGTAGCGTGGAAATTAGCGTCCGATTTGTTTATTTATGTTACCATCGATTTATAATCCGACGGTACCAAGAAAAGTTTTGTGGTTTCTAATTAAAAAAAAAAATTTGAGCTTTCTAATTAAAAAAAAAAAAAAAAAAGAGTGGGTCGGGCTACAGCTAATGCAGACCTCACCCTTTCTTCATCTCAAACATTGACAAAATCACAAAAACCCCTAGCACAGCAGGACCCCGCCGACCCTCCTTCGCCGCTGCACCTTCTCCATCACCGCAGGTGTCTCCAAGTCCGTGTCCACTCATCGCATTGTCTTCCGTCGGTCTGGTCCTTGTCGTCGTCCCGTCAGCAGCAAGCTTCGCCGCCGCCGCTTCTGCATCACGACGGTGTAGACAAATCACGACGGCGTAGACAAATCCGTGTCCTTTCAGCGAGAAGTGAAAAGAAAAAGGATAGTTGGCTCCTCCACTGAGACTCTTGTTCCCTGTTTCTGCTATTCTGCTGTTGTTCCCTCGCTCAACCCCCACTCACTCTCGTCTTTTGCAGTTCGCCTCGCCACCTCCGTCGTTCCCGCCTCTCCCAGCTCCGTCGTTCGTGTCCCTCTCAACTCGAGCTGAAGCGCTGCACATCCCAAAGGTGGTTTCTGTCCTCCGTTGCTTTTTTTTTGAAAAATTAAACTGAGAAAGATTTAGTTAAAAAAAATTACTAATTCTTTGACCTTATGTTCTTCATTTCATATTGGTTTTTTTTTATAGCATTTTGCAATTTTCAAAGTTCAAATCTAGACTGAATTTTATAGTGCAGAAGAACAAACCTGTGGTCACATGATGCAATGGTATGGAAGAGAGAATTTTTAGCTATTATGCCCCTTGATCTTTTATTTTATTTTTGCTAAGCCTTGCACTTGATATAGATTAAAGAAATATCATCAAACTATCAACTTCTGATTGCATGTTTATCACTTTCAGGAGGTTGACAGATTTAATGAATTGGCTAAGGAGTTGAAGCAAAAGGGAGGTAGTAGAAGCTATTAGTCTATTCCAATTTGATGTTTATTTTTTAAAATGAACATTGATACTATAACTTATGTTAAAATGAACATTGATACTATAACTTGTGAAGTTGTCACTTTTATGTATTGTTGGTGTTATCATGAACTGTTTTAATGAAATTGTGGATTTATGTTACTGTTGGAATACAGGTATTTTTGATGCTTTGATTCTATCGTGAACAAATTTAAAATATTAGCGTCGGATTTACCATGGGCCACGGATTTAAAATATAGCGTCGGATTTACCATTGTCCACGAATTTAAAATATTAGCGTCAGATCTACCGTGGGCATGGTCGATGGTAATTTAGCATCGGATGTACCGTGGGATACATTCGACGGTAAGTTAGCGTCGGATTTACCATTGGCCACGGATTTAAAATATTAGCGTCGAATTTACCGTTGGCCACGGATTTAAAAATTTAGCGTCGGATCTACCGTGGGCATGGTCGACGGTAATTTAGCATCGGATGTTCTTAAAAGTAATTTAAGATATTAGCGTCAGAGTTAGCGTGGGATTCAGTCGACGCTAATACCGTTGGATTTTAAAGTCGACGCTAATATGTTAGCGTCGCGGTTATTATCGTTGGTTTGCAGGTCGACGCTAAATCCGACGGTAATGACAATTACCGTCGATTTCAAATATAAAATCCGACGCTAAAGTCGACGCTAACGACAGCCTTTCTTGTAGTGATTATTACATTAAAATTTCATGAATTTTATGTTATATGATATTTACACTTATATTTCATAAAATGTAAGATTATAATTTTTACATGACATGTCTTGAATATATACCATCTAAAATTAGGAATGGTAGGAATGGGATTGGTTGATAGCACAACTTGGAAGTGAAGCAAAGGTTCATTGATATGAGAATTATATTGTGGCCGTGATGATCCCTTAAGCTCTTTTGTCCCCTACACTTCTCATCCCCACTATATCACCCTCCTTCTTCACCAACTTTGAACTAAGTAAATAACCGGTACAATGAAATGTATATAAAATATATTAAAATATAAAATAATAGTAAAATTAAATTAAACAACATATTTATTCATATATAAATATATGATGATTAATTTTAATATACACATGTATTAAAGTTGGATAAAATTCATTCTCGAAATTATATCTGCTGAATCTTGATTTAATTATTAAAATGTTTTAGTATCATGGTTTTGTATAATTAAAATGGTTTTATAAAATTCTTAGTAGCATCTTTGATTTTCATGGCGCGAGCTTTAATATCATAATCTTTGGTGCTAAGATTAAATAATTTAATTCCTAATGCAAAAAGGGAGGAAAAAGAAAACAAAGAAGAAGCAAGGATCAATGAATTAGTAATGTTTAAGGGATTTATTTTGACTGATACATAAGTTTTTTTGTCAGTTGAATTTTATTATAATTTTCACCAAAAATATTTTAATTACTTGGCTCGTTTGTAAATAGAGGTGTTTATGGTGCGGGTTGGATCGATTTTGAGAAAAAACCTTATCCGATCCGAACACTAATTTTATTTGCGATGAGGTTTGGATTGAATAATTTTCTCTAGACAATTCAATCCGATCAGATCCAATTTAAAGCGGTTTGGATTGGATTGGATTTGCGGTTTTATAAAGTTTAAAAATAATTAAAAATACATAATAAATCTCAACATTAGAATATTAAATAACCAACAATAACATAATAATAGAAGTAAAATTATAGATTGGTTAAAGCAAATAAATAGATAAATCTCATTTTAAATTTATAAAATATTCACTAAATAATAATAGTACATAATAAGATAAAAATATATAACATTGAAAATATTATAAGTAAAATTTTAAATTTAATAGTAAAATAGTATTATTATATCACGTTATACGGTTTGGATTGGATTGAATTGGTTTTGAGAAGGAGATTCGAAATCCGATCCAATTCATACGGTTTGTCAAAATTAAAATCCAATCGAATCCAAACTAATGCGATTTTAATCGATTTCGGTTTGGATTGGATTTGCGGTTCAATTTGAATTTGTTTGGATTGAACACCCCTATTTGTAAATGACATATTTATTCTTAATCTTTTAAAAATTATACAAATAGATTCTTGACATTTGTAAAATACGTAATAGTCCATAACCTTTGAATAAATGGAATAATAACGTCTCTCCATAAATTTGACTCATCAAATCATAACACCCTCTTCCTCTTCTCTTTGTCCCCCTCTAGCTCATTTTTTTTTACCCTTTTCACTTTTTTACTATTTTTTTTTACGATTTAGTGAGCTAAACTTACGAAAAGATGTCATTGTATCGTTTGTTCAAAGATGAGGGAGTTGTTACATATTTTACAAACACCAAGAGTGTGTTTATACAATTTTTAAAGAATAGCGCTACGGAATCGAGGGAGTAATTAGGAGCCAATAATTAAGTTATCATCCATAACTCATATATCCACGATTAAATTATCATCCGAAATTTATATGAATTATCACCATAACTATGTATTGACTTCTATTGGTCATAATATATTGGCTTCCCAATCTATTTTTCCTAATTTTTATTGTCTAACTTAATAGAGCTTATAAAAAAAGACTTTTACTCTAGGCATTTTGGGTAGGCTAACGTTTGAGGTTACACTTAAGCTAACAGCCTAACACATTTTCAGTCTTGAGTTTCTCACTTTTCATGCCCTCCCTCCCTCAACAAGGACCCACTTGTCTCTTCATCTCCCTCCATAAATACCAACATTCTCCACACTCTTCCCTCCTCAAACAACCCTTTCCCATTCCTCTTTCTCCCTCCACAAAACCAAAACACACAGAGAGACACAACCATGGCCACCAAAATCACCACCATTGTAACAACACTCTTATTATTATTAGCTCTCTTCACAGCAACAACACAAGCCAGAATCCCTGGCGTCTACACCGCCACCGCATGGCAGACCGCCCACGCCACATTCTACGGCGGCAGCGACGCCTCCGGAACAATGGGTATCCACCAATAACACTTGAAAGTTCCTTCCTTTTTCTAACCCTTAAATAAAAAAATCTTAATTTCCTCTGTTTTCCTCTGTTTCAATGCAGGAGGTGCATGTGGCTATGGAAACTTGTACAGCCAAGGATACGGTGTGAACACGGCGGCGCTGAGCACTGCACTCTTCAACAATGGCTTCAGCTGCGGAGCATGTTTCGAGATAAAGTGCGCGGATGATCCCAACTGGTGCCATGCGGGTTCGCCCTCGATATTCGTGACGGCAACAAACTTCTGCCCTCCGAACTACGCTCTGCCAAGTGACAATGGAGGTTGGTGCAACCCTCCGAGGCCACACTTCGATCTCGCCATGCCCATGTTCCTCAAGATCGCTCAGTACCGCGCTGGTATTGTACCCGTCTCTTACCGCAGGTAATTAACTCACATGAAATTCATGCTTTACACAATTAGATTACAATTTAGTTAAATATTTCTGCCGACTTTTAAGTAAAATTATGAGTTTTCACCACGTCACATACACTCTTTTCTTTTATTTTCTTGATATTTTCAGATCTTTGACTTGTTAAGAAACAAAATAAGATTGTGGCTTTTCAACTTCTCAAAGGGGTTTATTTAGTGTTTGGTCAGAAACCATAATAAGCCTCTATCTGAATTATAATAAGGTGCAATTTCTCCAAATGTGTTTACATCTTAGTAAATTAGATAACTATAGACTGATATTTAAATCAAAACTAGCCGTCTGATTGTAAATACTTTTAAAAGCTACAATCTTTAATGGGTTGCTAATACAACAATGTATTATACTAACTTTAAAAAAAAAAAGATATTTGTTGGTGTCCATTAACTTTCTTAATGCAACAATGATAATACTCAAATTCATGTAAGTAATAGTAAAAGTGAGCCGAGATTCTGCTAAGTTAGAGACAAGACAGTAGTGGGAATGGTATGCAATATTTGACGATGTAGGCTGAACTCAAAACTGAATCTAAAACTTCTTCGAATCACAACTGTTGATGTGTAATAAGTGGAGGTTATCATTTTCCAGAAATGCTAAATGTTGGGTAATATATTTTATAATTAAAATCAACGGTTAAAGATACAATTACACTCGTCTTTCTGGATATATATAGTAGAAACACTTCCTAAACTTTTCTTTACTAAATTGAACTAAATCTTTTTATGGTTTTTTTTCTTTTCTTTTTCTTATAAAGTTATAATCAATTTGGTTAAGCTTGATGGATAAATATGTTTGTTCATCTATAGTTTTTCATCATTTTCCATGTGGGCCCCAATAGCCGAAAACAGATAATCTGGACCGTTCATCTGAAAGGGATTCGGGATTGTTGACGAAAACCAGCAGCATCCTTTGGCCGCGTAATTGCACGATTCCCAAAAACCCACCCAAACATAGAAATTAGAATCTTCTTTTTTTCATCTTTCTACTCCATGCATGCATCATGATTCCCTCCAAACATGTTTTATTACAATTGTGACCCTAGTGGTGATTGTGTAGGGTTCCATGCCGCAAGCAAGGTGGGATGAGATTCACAATCAACGGTTTCCGTTACTTCAATTTGGTATTGATCACCAACGTGGCGGGAGCAGGGGATATCATGAGGGCTAGCGTGAAGGGTTCAAAGACAGGGTGGATGAGCATGAGCCGCAACTGGGGTCAGAATTGGCAATCAAACTCTGTTTTGGTTGGTCAGTCACTGTCCTTCAGGGTCACAGCCAGTGACCGTCGCACTTCCACTTCTTGGAACATTGTACCCTCTAACTGGCAATTTGGCCAAACCTTCACCGGCAAGAACTTTAGGGTCTAGAAACATACAAACATCTTATTATATGATTTTGAAATTTTCTTGGTCAAAATGGAGAGCAAAAGGAGGGAAATTTGGAGAGAAAGTAAAGCGGTGGTATTAGTGATACTTTTTGACTTTTTTCTTTGTCTTGTTTTGAGGTAGTGGGAATCAATCAATTATATGTATTGGGTATATTTTTGGGTTTTTGGGTTTTGTTCAAGGTTTTTATATGGATTGTTATATCTCCGTTGAGTAAAATATGGAGGGAGAATATGATGATGTAATGAACTTCCTGTAAGGAGCTGAAGTGGCTTCCAAGTTTATGAGCCCGCAGCTATGCTTACTATATATAGCATGATCGTCAAGTTTTTTGTTTAAATATTTTCTTTGTTGATTATAATTTTAATTTGTCATTGATCTTGTTGAGATGAGTTTGATATGAGTTCTTCATACTTTGCTATCTCGAGCCTTGAGTATGATTATTTTATTAGTAAATGATAAGGTGCTACTAATTAAGACTCGGAAAGTGTGGTTATAGTTGATGATGCATGAATCTTTCATACTTTATTTCCCAACGCCGAAAAGTTAAAGGAGAAAAGAAAATCTTCATTCAAATGAACAACGTTGATTAATAAGTGTATTTGTCTCTTCGTTGTTAGATACGTTGGTATTAAAAGTAGATTCTGTGCCTTCCTTGATGACTTTCGTAACTTCTCCGATGCTATCCCATCTTTTTTTTTAACAGTATCCCTCAACTCAACCGAACTCAACAAGTCGAGGATTAATCTGGTTCGACACTTGCTTAAGCAAGTTAATGAAATAACTACTACATCAACTTAAATTGATTTTATGTACTTATTATGTTAATAATGACGATTAACGAGGTTGGTTTTAAATTGTGTAACTAAGAAAAGGTATGATTTAAGCACAATGCAAGTTGAATTATATTATACACGAAACTCGCTTTTTAATATTAGGATTTAGGAATTTCTGACAAGTGGTTCCTTAACTTGGTATTAACTAACTAAAATTTTGAATGCAATAAATGTTCTAGCAGTATTTTGAGAGAAAACATGCAAGTTCAAGCAGTTGGTTACATAGCTCTAAATCATTTTCTTTCTAGCTATACAGGTCAAACCAAGAATGCTGCAACTGACTGATCTAATCACATCCAAGACTTTACATAATTTTCCTCTAACGTTTATGAAGTTTCCATTCTTCCAATAGAAAATTTACCCCTTCTTGCAAAGTGGCTTTCCTTCCATCTTTGTAGTTCCATAACTCCGAGGTTATGTACCGTCCACTTGGGTTGTATTCATTTATCTCCCTCAAAGCTTTCACCACAGCATTGTACACTCCCTCGCCCATCTCATTTCTTAGTCCTTTCAACTTTTCATCGTTATCGTCTACCATTTCCTGAAATGAAACAGATGTGGAAAGGTAGATCAAGAAAACATGTAGATGAACCAAGTTTTAGACATGAACCGAAATTGTAGATGCAATGTTCCTGTTAGAAATAACAACAAATGGGCCATCACATTCCTATGTTCAATTGATATCCATATTTACTTTTCATCCAAAGTAAACATGTTTAATCAAAAGTCTAATTAATGTTAAGGTGGCTTCCTCAATAAAATTGGACACGAAAATAAAGGGGCAAAAGATTCACACCTTTATGTAAAATATGTTGATTGGCATTACATAAAGACTTTAGACAAACACACAACTTTAGAGTTTGTCATTAAATTATTCAACTTAAAACAATATAGATATACATTCAATAAAACCTTTCTTCTATTTTTTTTTCCTCCGGCAATCTAAAATCCTTTTCTAGATTTCATGGCAGATAGGGGCTATAAAATCCCAATTCTCAGTAAACAAACCCTGAAGTTTCAGGACGTCACACAGTTTTAAACCTAGTGGTTGGCTACTTGGGGGAAGGAATTGAAGCTTGAAGGGTATAAAATTTACTCTACAGGCTATTCTTCCCCTCCCTTCTTTTCCAAACCCAACTCACAAACAACCCTTAAGGTGCGTAAATCAAAGCTTTGTCTTTGTCTCGTGTTTCAAGGCAAGCAACTATCATGGATGTTTATTATCTTCATCCATCAATAAAACAATGGGAATTTTAAAACTTTTTCTTCAATAAATTCACTACAAAAGCGCTGGAACTTCAAAGTTCTAGTTTTTTAACAACTTCTTTCTATATTAAACACCTTAACAAATGCCCTTTAGGCTTTAGCAAAACTGTAAAAGAATGATACAAATTCTATTAAGACTAATGAGTGACAATGTGATATCAAGAAAAATTTATTTCAAGGGATTAATAAGATTAGCACAGACTCACTTGATGTTTCCCATCAATTGTGCTGATTTTAAAGGGGTGCCAGTCTGGGTCCTTAAGATACTCTTCCCACAATGAGCACATTTCTAAAGATCTCTCTTCTGCTTCCTCATCATTACATCTTTTCCTCATAAAGTCAACGAATGGTCTGATATCAAGTTCCCCCATTCTCCTCACGCCAATATTGCCACGAGTACACAAGTCTTTAACTCCCTGAAACATTTAAAATATAAGAAAGTGTGGAGAAAGGAAAGGAAGTTTCAATGTTCGGGGCACAAAATCCATGAGCTACAAAGTCAGGTAACAGTTGAGAACAGAATATCCACACAATATAATTGTTGCACCATTACAAGCCAGCAGTGCTGGTCTCTTCTGCAAGTACAGACAGTTAGGACCTATGAATTCGAAATCATCAATTGGGCCACGTGTTAATTAGATTCAAATAAATAACATAAGTTTTGAATTTAATTTAGTTAGTTACTTTGTTACCTTCCATTGTGGTTCATTCAGGACAGTTTCATCAATTAGTTAATATCATATGGGATTCACATAAGAATTTATTGGGCTGACAACAAACAAAACCTCTGTGTATAAAATCAGACCAGAAATCAGATATAAGAGTATTAAAAAAGACAGGACCTTATTGACAGATGCTCTCACAGTGTAGTCCAAAAACTAAGCACTTTGGAAACAGAAGATATATCCAGGGAAAAAGGGAAAACAAAAACTTACACCAATCAATACTTTTCGTGCATCCTGCAGCTCATCGTTGCTCTTACGCTCTTTAACAATCAGTGTTTGGTTCAATGTCCCTATCTCTCGGAGTGACTGCTCCTTTTCTCTTAATTCGTTATATAAAACATCCATCACATTCAAAACTTCAGAATCTCCATCATCTTCCATGTGCTTCATGACATTTAGCTTTCCTTTCAGTTGGTGAATCTCCAACTCCAGTTTTTGTTTCATATCCAATTGTTTTTCAAGCTGGATAATTTTAGCATGGAGTTCTTCTTTTTCCCGCTGGATGAACAAATAGTCAAATAGCATTAACAACTATACATTCTTGTAATATAAACAAAGCCTCAAAACAGGTTATGCAAACCTTCTGATCTGCAGCCAGTCTCAAAATATTTTGATTAGCCTTCTCTTGCTCCCGAACAGCAATCTGAAGAGAGCTGTTTTTCATTGCATTCTGAAAAGACAATTAAATGAGGATTGTCAAATAGAGCTATCTTACATGCATCTTAATCATGCCAATAATATATTAAAAAGAGTCTCAATCACTCGGCAAAAAAGAAAAAATGATGCCAAACTGTTGGTTAGAGATTCTTCAGAATAGTACAATAAAAACAAACTGAAAAATCTTTATTTGCAGTATACAGGGGAGATGGTAAAACTAAGAAAAGTCCCCGGTAAAATTCTAATGCATACACCTCTAGACTGATGGTTCTTACTTTCTCCCTCTTTTACAAAAAGTTCATCCCATAAATTGCCAGCCTAGCGTATGACAACCCAAAGGTGTTCATTATTGTTCAATCATAATTTTTTCAACCCATGACACCTATTGAAGATTGTGTCTGGTGATATCAACTAAAATAGATCAAAGATCACACATAGCATAAGCTGGTTTAAGAACAAATTTTGCATGATGTAAACAATGATAATTGAATATAGTATTAAGTTAAAAGATCTACTGAGACCATGTAACCATGCAATGCAGTGAATTTATCAATTACAAATAAAATACACAACCTCCAACCGGTACAACTATTTCAGAAACCATTTTGATTACATTTTCACTATTCTTTAACTTAATTCCCAATGAAGTCAATTTAAAACTGTTTCAAACCAATCATTTGACATAAATATTAATCATGTTAATAAGTAAAACTGAAAAAAGTTAATAACCTTGGTTGCAAACTCTTTTTTAAGTTGTTAAAAAAATCTAAGGTCATCTTAGCAACTAAGCACCCTTGAAAAGTGTTTTCACCTTCAATCTTCATTTTGCAGCATCTTAGAAAAGAGGTAACAAAATAAAGAAAGCACCACACCTCCTCAATCTCTTCTTTCAACCTTTTTCTTTCACTTTCATTATGTGCTTCCCGCTTTTCCAATTCTATTCTTCGCAACTCAAGCTCGGTTTTCTGAGATTCTAGTTGTAACTTAAGCCTTTCATGGCCACTAAAAATATTCTGAAAATATTGCCTTGCACTTGACTGTATTTTCTTCATCTCTGAATACAAGCAATAAAGACATAAAACGATATCATTACAATCGTTCAGGATCATTTTAAAATAATCAGCTGCAGATCTATTGTCGTGTTCTAACAGAACATTATGAACCATTTTTATTTTTTTTATTTTTAAATAGTAGATTTTATGGTGTAAACATGACGCTATTGCAACCAAAGTTTTTGGACTTAAATTCTGCAAAAAATTATTAAAATTGGAGTTAGTACAGTGATCCAGAAATTGCCACGCTGGAAGTAGTACTAGTGCAAACAAATTACTGGTTGCATCAGAGCATTGGGTATTTTAAAAATGGACAAATAAACCAGAAACATGAAATAGTAACAATTGCAGGCACAACCAATGAATCATAATCCAAACTGAAGAAAAAGGGACTTAGGTACAATATTAAGTTAAACATATACCTTCATCATGAGATTTAGTGAGCTTATCTATTTCCCCCATTACAATGTCCATTTTAATTGTAGCTTCACTATACTTTACTTCCATCTCCTTTAAAAGCTTGTTCTTTTCCTGAATAGTGTTAGTTAAATTGAACACGAGTTTATCCTGCTTTCTAGCTTCTTCTTCCATAAGTTGCTTTATAGTTCTGACATCCCTCATCTTCCGCAGTTGTTCCCCAACAATATTGTTCAACTTATAATCATTGACTCGCGCAACCCAAGCATAAATACCATACTTCTGCTCAGTATAAGCAAGCCAGTCCTTCTTACCATGGTGATCTAATTCATATGCTCTTTCAAATCGCAATGCATCATCCAAGCCTAGCCAATTGCTATTGAATTCAACAAGAGCAGTTCCAGAGTGAACTTGTGAACTCCAAAGTGCAAGAACTCTACGTGGATTAAAACCCCTGCTTTTGTATTCATCCCTCAACATGGCACTGCTTTGCCCAACACAACGCCCATCTTCTGTCTGTATAGTGGGAATATTAACTACAATCCCAGTCCAAGGCCACACAAACTGCTCATCAGAATTAACAAGATAGGTTATGTCTTCTATAGGTTTCGATGGTCCATTAACATAAATCAAATCCTTCTTCAAATATTGTAGTAAAGCCAGATGATCCGCCTTCTCTGTGGCACTTCTCTTCTGTGAACTGCTCTGACCCACCCCAGAAGCATGTTCAAGTAGTTCTCTGTACGCATAATCTCGTTTTCTCTTTTTAGGGCAGTATGGACATGTGAAAGTCTCATCTGAGGTTTTCACATTGTGATTTCCCATTTTTTTAAGTTGTTGATAAGATCTATCTACATGCCACCCACTTATTTGATATGCACTTGCATTAGTATGCTTTGTTGAGCATTGTCTCATTACACTTTTTGCTGGGCTTAATACTTTGGTTCCTGAAAGATAAAACTAGTGTTAGCACAAATTTTTTACACTTTGTGTTATAGATTACTAACATAAAGTATTGTAAGAAGACAACTTCTGTTTTTGCATACTCTATCACTGGGTAAGAATCACATCTTAAAAGAATTGCTAACTTATAATTTCTTCAGTAAGTAGGAGTTTACCTTCATCCAATGATTTTGAGGGACGATTCACATTAACCAGATCCGTTTTCAAATATTTCACTAAAGCTACATGATTAGCCTTCTCTGTGCCAGTTCTCCTTTGTGAGGAACTCTTACCTACCCCATAAGCATGTTCAAGAATTTCCCTGAGCACATAAGGCCGGCTTATCTTTTTAGGGCAATAAGGACAAATGAAACTCCCATCTGACACTTTCACGATGTGCTTTCCCTTTTTGAGTTCTTCATAAGCTTTAATCAAATACCGCCGACTTATTCGAGATGCAACTGTTCCAGGATTTTTGTCAGAGCATTGACCCATCACAGTTTCGTGCGAACTTGCTGTTGGAGCACCTGAAAGACAAAAAGTGCTGTTAGTACCGACTTTATTCATGATGTTTACAGATAGTTCCTTCAAATATCACTCAGATATGGCCCATTTCTGCATATTGGGAAAAAGCTATGTTGAACAGAAATTTTGTTTTTGTTGCTTCATTAAGAGGGTCACCTTTATCTGCAGGTCTTGATGGGCAATCTGCATCCTTAATAATAACATCCTTTTTCAAATATTTCATTAAAGCCAGATGGGTAGCCTTTTCTTTCATGCTTCTCTTCTGTGAAATACTCTTACCCACCCCAGAAGCATGTGAAAGGATTTCCTTGTACGCATAATCCTGTTTTCTGTTTTTAGGGCAGAACGGACAAGCAAACGTATCATCTGAAGTTTTCACATTTTGACTTGCCGCTTGAAGTTCTTTATAAAATTTATTTACATACCACCCACTTATTTGAGTTGCACTTGTATTAGTATCATTGTCAGAGCAGTGACCCTGTACTGTTTCTCCCATGCTTAATACTTTGGTACCTGGAAACCATAGAATAATGTTAGTACTGATTGTTTTTCTGTTGCTTTACATATATATTTATTATGCCATTAAACATGATCATGAATTGGACAATTTCTGCAAAAGAAACTCGGTGAAATAAAATAAAATAAATATATAACTTCAACATAACAGGATTGAACACCTTTATCTACAGGTTTTGAGGGGCTGTCGAAACTCGCAAGATCTTTTTCCAAATATTTCGCTAAGGCCATATGATTAGCCTTCTCTCTCGCACTTTTTTTTAGTGCACTACTATGACAAACCTCGGAAGCATGTTGAAGGAGTTCCCTGTACATATATCCCTGTTTTCTTTTAGGGCAATATGGACAAGTGAAGGTCTCGTCTGAGATTCTCACAAGGTGAATTCCCTTCTTGAGCTCTTCATAAGATTCATCTACATACCATGAACTTATTTGAGGTGCACTTGCACTAGTATCAGCGTTGGAGGTGGAACAATGAGCCATTACAGTTTCTCCCAGTAACTGAAACACAGATATTAATTAACGTTAAAAGAAAGAAGACAACAACAACATTTAGGAATAGCAATCTTCCAAAAATTCTCCATTCCTTTAAATATTATAAATAGTTATAATTTACCTTAAGTATGGAACTGGATAAATTAGAAGAGATAGAGCATAATTGCATCAAGAATAGAACCAGTGTTATATATAATAACAAAATAAAGAAACAATAAACTTAGATAGAAATTCCCTCTTCTTCTTCTTTTTTAATATATATTTTTTATCTAGAGTTCATTCAGTACCATCTAATCTAACTCAAGTTAAATAAGCCATAATAGGAAGAAAATTATATATAAAACAGAGAGACAATACAATGCAGTACACGAAAGCATGCATGTCAATTAAAGTTGAATACATAAATCAATCAATTTCACAGGATGAATTCTGAGACATCAATCAATGCGCAAAGAATTAGGACATTCAAACAAATTGGGTAAAATGCGGGGTAGAGAGAGAAGAGAAAGGAGGAGAGGCTATTCACCTGAGAAGCGAGAAATTGGAAGGGGTTTGAGGCGTGTTTGTGGAGTTGGGGAAATGAGAGAGAAGAAAGTGGTGCGATCGGAGCAAAGAACTTGCGAGGGAAGGGAGGAATCAAAGTTTGGGAGTGATTTAGAGTTAAGGAGTTTGGAGTGAAAGTGAGGTGAAGGAAGGGGTTTTCAGTTTTGACCATGGACTAACTCGCACCGTCATTTCTGTTGCCGTTGCCATTGCCATTTCCATTTCCTCTTTCTACTGAGATGTGTCACTAACTCACTATACATGTGTTTCTGAAAAAAAAAAAAAAAACCAAAAAAACCTAAACTA
Source organism: Stylosanthes scabra (assembly GCA_036250425.1). NCBI lineage: Eukaryota > Viridiplantae > Streptophyta > Magnoliopsida > Fabales > Fabaceae > Stylosanthes > Stylosanthes scabra. Next base: position 47,139 of record JASCZI010120962.1, on the reverse strand, counting down.
AAAAGGAAAGTAAATAAATAAACGATATATATATTGAATAATTCGAAATTATTTAACTAATTAAGTCATGTATTAAATAAAAAATTATTTTGATATTAAATAAAATTTTATTTAGATGCTATTTTTTATATTATTTGAGTATATAATAATATTCTGTTTAATATAAAAATAAAGAATAGTGTTATGAAACCAACATTAGGGAATCAATAATTAAGTTATCATCTAAAATTTATATAAATTATCGCCCATAACTATATCTTAATTTTTTTTAGTGGGTATTAATTTTATAGTCTTTTTCAAAAATAAATGATGGGCTAAGTAATAACATTCGTGTCAACGCTATTGGGAGCCCACATGTCATGAATTATCTGAAAATGTCAGAATATTCAGTTTCATTTTATTTGGGGTAAATATGGGATTAAACAATTTTGTGGTAAGTCACCAAAAAAAAAAAAACAATTTTGTGGTAAATATGGGATTAAACAATTTTGTGGATGCTGATATGATATTATAAAACTCAATATTTCTCATCAATTGTTTTTCGTTTATCCTCCTCCCTTTTTATGTTTGAGAAAAAAAAAATTGGGTATTGTCAACCCGATTTTAAATACAAACTTTTTAAATATAAACAATGGTAGAATGAATAAGGATTATTCAGCTAGCACATTCATCAACTGGGTCAGCCTACAAAGTATTTTTTTTAATCTGGAGATATCTGGAGTTCTTATGTTAGTAACGATTCCTCGTGGCATAGATAAACAATTATAAACTTTTTCTGGAACTACAGCCTAAAAGCATTAAAAAAACCCATAAACCGGAGCAGGACCGTACGAGCCCCAAAGGGAGGCTCTTTTAATCAGCCCCACCGAATAATTCATCTCCTATCTACGTTTACCATTATACCTTAAAAATAATTGATAAGTATAGACAATTAAATGATTTGCCAAATCAAGTTTAACTAAATTTTTCTGACAGATGCATTTTCACCTTAAAAGCGTGTTTTCTCAAAGTTTTTTCTCATATCAAAAGGCGCACGCTTTCTCAAACACGCTTTTTGAAATTGAACCGGATTTACGAAAAAAAATTATAATAATGGAGGAGGAGAAAAAAAGAAGAGAAAATAGAATATGAAGAAGAGTTATGTTTAGGGTTGAATGAAATGCAATTCATTGAAAAAGAAGATGAATAAGAAGAAGAAAAGAGAAATACATTTCTTTTATTTGACAAATCCGGTTCAGTTTTTATAAGAAATCAAGATGAACAAGAAAAATAAAAAATAAATACGTTTCTTTTATTTGACAAATCTGGTTCAGTTTTATAAAAAATTCAGTTCAATTTTAATGTTTTTGTTGTTTTTATTATGTACTTAGATATCTTTTTGGAGTTTGATGAATTCTTTTTTTCAAATAAATTTGGTTCTGTTTTTTATAAAAATCCGGTTTAGTTTTTATACGCCCAGGCGCTAAGTTTGACGTCTAGCGCTTCTGATTTTCATGAAAATTCGGTTATTTTTTCATGAAAATCCGGTTCAGTTTCTTATAAAAATTCGGTTCACTTTTTGGATGCCTAGCGACGTCTAATTTCTCATGAAAATCTGATTCATTATTTATAAAAAGCTTTCTTATAAAAATCCAGTTCAATTTTATAATGAAAGTTCGGTCCTGTTTTTGTAATTAAATGCATTTCATTGAAGAAGACGATGAAGAAAAAGAAAAGAGAATTACGTTTTTTTTTTTAACAAATCCGATTCAGTTTTTATAAGAAATGAGATTCTGCTTTTCTAATGAGATTTAATTCATTGAAAAAGATGATGAAAAAGAAGAAAAAAGAAATATGTTTTTTTTTTTTATTTTGACAAATTTGGTTCAATTTCTATATGAAATCCGGTTCTATTTTTATAATAAGATGCAATCTATTCAAGAAAATGATGAAGAAAAATAGAAGAAATTCGTTTCTTTTGTTCAGCAAATCCAGTTTTGTTTCAATGTACTCAAACGTACTCAGATCATGTATACTCATTCAAAAATAATTATCTCTGCTACTCTGTCCGTAAAGTGGGTTTCTCTCGCGCTGGTGTCTGCAGGACTCTTCCAAGTTCCAAGCTCCAAATTCAGTTTTAAGCATTCCAAGTTGAAAACGAAAACAGATAAAAAACGGAGTGAGAGATACGAATCCAAACATTCTCTAATTCATTCACTCATTCGCTCCTCAGAAGAAATGTTCCCTCAATTCGGAGCCACGGCGGAATCGCTGAGCAAGGCGTCCACGGCTGTGTTCCGGATCGGCACCGACGCTCACCTCTACGACGACCCCGATGACGTCAACATTGCCCCTCTCCTCGACAGCAAGTTCGACTCCGAGAAAATCGAAGCTCTCAAGCGCCTACTTGCTCTCATCGCTCAAGGCTTCGACGTCTCCAATTTCTTCCCTCAGGTTTCAGATCCAACTCTTCCTCTAATTACCACCAATTCGATGCGATTCTGTTGACCTTTATTTGCGAGTAGAGATATTCAATTTTAATTGTTTACTTTGGTGATTTCTCTGTAATCTACATGTGAATTGATTAGAATTATGCCTAGAAAATTTGCATATATTTGGAGCTTTTACACTCAGTTAAATGCATCTCGGTTTGTATCGGAACAACTATGAGTTTGGCTGGATTTAGATAAGAGATGTTCTGGTCTAGTTTACTTCTTTGTCCACTTGCAAGTGTGCACTCCTCAGTGTTTTAGGCGCGAATTGATTCCTAGATTGTTTGTATTAGTATTGTGCTTGTGGCATTCTCTTACATCTCTATTTGCATCAGAAATCAGAATAACTAGGGAATTTGATTTGATTTAGTTAATGATGATTTATGAAGCGAAATTTGTGTTTAGTTGCTATTTTGTTCACTTGTAAGCATTGATTTCTCAGTAGGTTATTCATAGATTGTTTCTCAGTAGCTTGTTGCGCTTCCCACGGCAAATTTGATTTTCATCTTGAACCATGGCAAATTTGATTTAATTTTTTTGGACCTTGATTTACAAAGAGAAATTCAGTTTTTAGTGTTTTGCTGTTGATTTCTTATCGTTTTGCTTGGAAAATAATTAGAGAATGCATATAGTGTAGCATTAGAAATTGATATGCTGCTCAATTATTCTTTCTCACTTTCTGTTCTCCCTTTGTTCACACATTAAACAAAAAAATTGCAGGTTGTTAAAAATGTTGCTTCTCAGTCATTGGAAGTGAAGAAGCTCGTGTACTTGTACCTCCTCCATTATGCTGAAAAGTATGTACATGTAATCAGCCTATAATTCTGATGTTTATAGCATATTCAGATGGTTGCTTACCTTTTTGTCATTCTATTTCTTCTCAGGGTTTATTTAGTGAAGGCTGTATTTGTTGTTTTATCCTTATGAATTGTTTAAATGTAATTATTAGTCTTCTGCACATTTGAAACATGAGTTAGGTGTTAGTTTTTAGGTTGTAATTTGATCATTTTACTAGAAATATGTCCCTTTGCCTCTCAAGAAGTTATACCCCAGTTGTATGAGCTGTATTATAATATAATCTTAATTTTGTTAGATAATGAGTTGTTGTTATGAGGCCTTCATTAGCTTACCTTTTTCTGTTTCATTCTTTAGGCGTCCAAATGAAGCATTGCTATCAATTAATTGTTTCCAGAAGGACCTGGGGGACACAAATCCATTGGTCCGGGCATGGGCACTTCGTGCCATGGCAGGAATTCGCCTTCATGTAATTGCACCTCTTGTTCTTGTTGCTGTGGGAAAATGTGCTAGAGATCCTTCTGTCTATGTTAGAAAATGTGCAGCTAATTCTCTTCCTAAGCTTCATGATTTGCGGATGGAGGAACATACTTCTGCAATTGAAGAGGTTCGGTTAACATGTGTGCTCCTTATCATAATTATTAAGATTTTCCCTCAGTAAGACTTAGATGACATACTAACTCAAGAAGAAAAATGCCATTCCATTGTTTCTTTGGGTATAGAGTAGATTCTTTTACCCAAGAATCCTTAAAGGACAATTTTTCTTTTTTCAAGATATTTGATTTCATCAGTTAATAGTTCTAAGGCCTTACTTGTTGAGTTCATAAATTTGATACTCAATGTGCTGCAGATTGTTGGCATGTTGTTAAATGACAATTCCCCTGGAGTTGTTGGAGCTGCTGCTTCTGCATTTGCTTCTGTGTGTCCAAACAATTTTTCATTGATTGCAAGAAATTACAAAAAGTTGTGTGAAATCCTTCCTGATGTGGAGGAG
>JASCZI010120961.1:68070-96720 GCA_036250425.1 Stylosanthes scabra | reverse complement strand
CTCAAACTTTTGGTGGTTGTTTATCAACTCCACAATGGTTGTCATTCATCAAAACCTAATCATAAAAACCTTGCATGCATATTGTAACATGGTTTACACTAATTACCAGGGTTTAGGGTTTAGGGTTTAGGCGCTTATAAGCATGGGTCATGAACTTCCACCGGAGTCTCAGCCTGATCCTTCTGTTCCATCCTTCAACTTCGGGCCGGAGTTTGAAAGACCTCTTGCAACAAAGGAACAGCCCCCCAAGACACCGGCAGAAGAACCCCCTCAATTAGAAACCCCCCAACCCACTCAAATGATTAAAAATGATTTGGAAGAAAGTGTGGCTAATTGGGCAACGGTGGTAAAAGGGAAAAACAGCTTTGACACGATATTCAAGCTCAGAGGGCACCGATTTCTCGAGACAATGAGGTGTCAATTCATGTCAATGGCACCAGGGTCATACATTTACATACAAGTAAATTGATGCCAACCCTAATACAATTATGTCCTTAACACTGATTTATTCCAACATTCATCTCCCGTTTTTTTTTTCTTTTCGAAGGTTGTCAGCCTCATGTGACGTCCTAAACGCAGAAGAGAACGAGCGGTTTGAGAAGCTCGTATATTGCGTTCTACCAGAGATATTGGTAAGAATCTGGTTCAGTCTTTATATTATATTTTGAAACCCTAAAGTTCAAATCCGTTTCGCTTTCTTTCAATATTGTCTTCACCGGCATATAAAAATCCGCTGCGCTTGATGTTTATAAATTCGTTTCAACCTTTACTCAAAATTCATTTCGGTTTATGATCACAGGCCCATATATATAATTGAATTTGAAATCCGGATTAAGAATCCGGTTCGGTATTTATATGTATATTTGAAATCTGTTTTGGTTAAAAAAAATTTTTAGCAAAGGATGTTTGAACCCTATCACCACAACTGGATGGACAAGAAGAAGAAGAAGCCTCGTGAGATCAGCACACTGAAGAATCATCAGGACTATCTCATTTATCTTGACAAAGAAAGGCTTGTCTCGCATAGATTTGTAAGTACATACTCTCCTCATTTAAACCCTAAATGTCGTTGTTTTCACAGAATACTTAAACTTGTTCATAACATGCAGCTGTTTACGCCCGTGCTATATTCAGAACATTGGTGGATCTATGTTGTGGATGTTGCTCAATTGGAGATATTTGTTCTCAATTCAAAGAACATAGTTTCCCCCAACGATGAAAGAACAACCCTGAACCAATTTGCCGTAAGTTTGCTTTGTATTCAAAATTAAAAAAATTTCATTCAACTTCATTCATAAATCTGGTTCATCTTGGTATAATCGTCGTTCTTCATTCTGATTAGGTTTCATTTTTAATCTTTTGTAGTCTAACATCTTGGATCAAATGTTGAGATGGGCTAGAGCTCCATCCATGTTCAAGAAAGGTTCACTCATTGCTGCCAAAATATATCAACATTTCTGGGCAGCCAAATGAGTTTGATTGTGCAGTGTTTGTCATGAAATAGATGGAGTTGATAGATCCCACCATTTTAGCAGGGTGTTGTAACAACAGCACGGCATACAATATTAAACAGTGGACTGGAGTAAGTAACCAAATATCCGCTATTTTATTTTGAGGTATTCCGGTTCGGCTTTAGTATATGTTAACTAACTAAATATTTTTCCAATTCTAGCCTATGCTTGAGGAATTCAGAAAGAAGATTGTGACCAAGATAATCTTGAGTAAGGAAAATTCGTTGAGAGCTGAAGCAATAAAGGCAGCAAACGATATGCGAGTGACGAGGCCTGGTCCTGCTCTTCGAAGTCCATACGTCCAGATATCAACTCCTAATTTACCTAGCAAATAGCTTTGAATATTTTCAAACTCTGTGATTATTTATTTTTTTGTTATAATTAAAATTTTTAGCAAATCTGTTAATATATATTGTTAACATATATATATATTGTTTTACATACATGCCTTCGACCTCGTACATTAATTGAGTTTGGAAAACCAAAACTTAACTAGATTTTATATAGAAAATGTACTTACTATTACCAATCACGTTTAATATTAAAGCAGAACCAGATTTCATATAGAAGATGCACTTAACAAAGCACATTTAATATAAAGCCGAACTGGATTTACACATAACCAAACCCGAAGCAGATTTATACTGAAAACCGAATAGGATGTTCTAATTAAATCGCAGAGAATGTATAAGAAGAAGACTCTAAGTTTTCTTTTTCTTTAACTTTGATGCAATTTTTTTCCATAATCGATCCCAATCTTTTCTTCGGATGTCCTCTTGATCTAACATGTGTTGGGGTTTGCAAATTATTCATCTCGCTCAAAGAACCATCTTCATGTGTCAATATGGATTGCACATCACTTTTGACTTTGTATTCTTTCATATCAGCCTCAAGCTTATCATAAGCACAGTGAACCATCACAGTCAACACTGGACACCCCGATGCAGTCTCATAATGAACTTTAGAATGAGATAGCATATCATCATAGTTCACATTCCTTGGCTCCAATGATGGCTCATCATAGCTATTCTTTATACTCGTATGCCTCTTCTTTATATTTTTACTCCATCGTTCCAATATATAACTTGGCGGAATGTTATCCACCCTCTTATAGTTCAGCACCATCAAAGAATGTCGACATACTATACCTCTAGATTCAAATAGTAAGCACTCGCATTTGACCTCAAGTGATATCGAGTCATATGTAACTTTAAAGATGCTAATCATGTTGCTTGAAATCTCTTCTAAAACCTTATAAACAACAAAACCTGGAACACGCTGCTTACATGTTGCCACACAATTAGTCTTTTCTCTGAATTGTGCCTGAACTTCCCTGAATTTTGCATTTGTGTAAGCTCTTTGAAATTGGGATTCAATACCTAAATTGGTTGCACAAGGAACAGTTGTGTAAAAATCTCCAGCATCTGCTTCCCTCTCTTTTTGTTCTTCTCTACCTAGGCAATTATCGTATTGATTAGCAAGCTGGATCAAGGAACTCTTCCTTGTAATGAAAGTGTTAAAAAACGTATGCATGCTCTCACTCCTTTGTACTTCTCATCCCAGCCCAAAAGTATCTATTAAGATACATAGGAACCCATAGATGACGATCTGCATAAAGATCTGGCAATCCAGCAATAGAGAATGTGATCAGAATCCACCCCTGAACCGGATTTTAGACTTGGCCAGAAGCAGAAATGGTTACAAAAAAAATGTATGAAATTTACCTGAAAGCCATTTATTACCACTCAGACCATGTTTGCTAATAAATGATTCCCATCTTCCTTCAAACACGTCTTTTGAATGCGATGATCACACGATCTGACTCATCTCATGTTCGATGTCATTATGTCCCTTTAATCCGTTTAATTTTTTTAGGGACCTTCTTCATAATGTGCCAAATGCACCACCTATGAATCGTTGTTGGTATACATTCAGAAATCGCCCTGGCATCGATGGACATTGGTCGGTAATGATCCCTCTAGGTGGCTTCCCTCCCATGCAATGAAGCCATCAATCAAACAACCATTTGAAAGAATTGATGCCCTCATTCTTCGCCAAAGCACATCCAAGAAGAATGGAATGCCCGTGATAATTCACATCAACGAAAGATGCAAACGGCAAATCATACCTGTGTATCATGAAACCATTCATGACTGGAAAAACCCCGAACCAGATTTGAATACAAGATCGAAGTAAAAAAAATGCATTGTGCATTACCTGTTTTTGTTGTAAGTAGTGTCAAATGACACAACATCCCCAAAGTATTCAAATGAAGCCCTGCTCTTTGCATCAGCCCAAAATGCATTCTTGATTCTTTTATCACCATCACGTACAATCTCATAAAAGAAGTCTTCGTTCTTCTCCTTCATTCTCAAGAAATATTTTCCAAGCTCTTTTGCATCTTCTTCTTCCGTCACATTACGAACCTCCCTAGTGATGTAGTTCCTCACATCCTTTTCAATGAAGCCGACGTCAATGTGACCACCAGCAGCTGTCACAAACGATTGAAATATTTGGCGTGGTCTAATACCGGATAAACTGTAATTTTCTATCGTCTTACGAACGTCTAGGTTCAGCCCCCTGTGTTGTGGTAACATCTGAGCTTGATCAGGACAGCATGGGTGTGAATGATGGAGAACAACCTTTGAAATACACCAAAGTCAAGTCTTCTTGTCTACGTGCACATAAATTCGTGCAGGACAACTTGCACCACATATCGGGTTCGTCTTCTCTATGGAATGTACTTCAGATGTCCATCTCCCTTCTCTATTGCATGTGATGAGTTGATTCTTTACTTCCTTAATGTCTTTACACCTATTTGAGTTCCTTATTTTGTAGAGAAACCTGCACATTTCGCATACTCTTTATAGAATAAACCAGCTTCATCAACTGATTCAAAAGTCATCCCAACCTTGGGGACATATTCCTCATCAATATCACACGAGTACTGCAAAAACACTTACTCATTACATACTGAAGTGGATTTCGTCTTCTAGGTGAACCAGATTTAACGAATCGTCGCATACCCAGTTTCCATTTATTCAACAACATCAATATTAACAATACATAAATTAATTAATCATTATTGGTGGCGAACTGATTCATTCATTAAACAAAAACAACATCATCTATCGAAACGGATTTCTTTCTAAAGCCGAACCGGATTTCGTGAATAATCGAATATGTAACATCAATGTTTAGGGTTGTTTCTCTGATGAAAACATCATCAACATTAGTGATACACATTGATTAAAAGCAACAAAACACACGAATCAAAATAAATTTCACAAATTTCAAACCTAAAAACCCTGGAATCCATAAATGATTCAAAAACCTGTACGATTTCCTCTGTTGCAGTGGCTGTTCGAAAAACGCCCTCCATTGTGTGACGAAATTTGCGACTATATAACGCGTTCCATTGGTGTATGTGTAGTGATGTTGTATTGAAAAAAACTAGGAATGAATTCTTGCTTTCCGCAAACAAAATGAATGAATGATAGTGAGCTTAATGATGTTGCGAGACACACCAAAAATAAAAAATTAAAATATAATGAAACGTGTTTGAGAAGGCGCGCGCTTTTCGACTTAGTTGGGCTTGGTTGGGTATATCGCTTGGTTGCCTAGATTCTTTTTTATTATTGCCTAATTAGAAGTTCATAGATATTTCATTATATATTAGCCGAACGTATTTAAAAAAAAAACAAAAAAAAAAACAAGGCTTAGATGCAAAACATTTTATTTGGACCTTTTTTTAAAAATAAAATTAAAAAAAATCTTTATACCTTAAAGCAAAAAGAAAAAGACTTTATTTTCCAAAATTCGTACACAACTTTTATAGATGGGCCGCAAATCGAGCCAATCTTATCCAATTTGCATATAATACTGAGCCATAATCTTTTCCGAACTGCATCAATTTGTCGAAACTCACTCTAATTTGGGTATTTGGTTTGTCGCAAATATATTTTTATAACATTTTTTTTAAAATTAAGTAGAAATTTATATTCATAACAATACCTCTTAAAAATATAATTTAAATTCATTTATATTAGGGATAAGTACTGTTTATGCCACAAAAATCAAAGGTAGTTGACCAAAATCGAAACTGACACAAACCTTTTTTCTATCAAAAAACCCACAAACGTTTCAAAATGAGTTAAAAATATCATAATGAAATTATATTGATGAAGATACTCCTCCCACTGTTGAGTACACACACCCCCAAAATCGTCTCCTCGTGTTTTCCTTCGTCCCAGAGACTCTTAGCACTAGCGGTTGACTATGGTCGCATACAAGCATTCTTCTCTGCACGCTTAAATTTTTTCGAGATGATCTCGAGCACCTTGAATTCTGAGATACCATGGCAACGAACCTAACCCTTTTCCTTTTCCTTCGATTCTCAATTCTACTTTCGTTAGGATTTTTGAAATCTCGCATGACGTTTTCTATGAAGTGATTTTTCTAATTTAAGGTTAACAGTTAAATGGGAATTTCAGGATAAGAAATTAGGATTAAAGAAAAGACAGAACAGAACAATAATGACTAACTAACATAACAGTGAAAGGGGCAAAAATGTAATTAGGATTTTTTAGAATTAAACAATAACATTTGTGGCATTTTTTTTTCAAAAAAATGGTTTATGTTAGTTTCGATTTTGGCCAACTACTTTTGTGGCATGAACAATACTTATCCCTTTATATTATTTAAAAAAATTTTAACATATAATAAACAATAAAATAAAATTAATTATTATAAATTAGAATTTAAACTACCTAAGTTTCTTCAACCAAAAAAACTACCCAAATTTAAATTTTATGCATGATCATCAACAACAAAGTACAAGACTAATAATCCTCTAAAAATTAAATTTATTGTTATTTTAAAAGTGTGATGCTAGATAACCAATATAATAATAACCAATTATAATTAGTAAAAAGTGATTATATAAAATTAAAAATTACTTCATTCAAAAAATTAAAATTGATCCTCTAAAACTAAAGGTAGTGATATGGAGGTTGATAAAGTGATGGTGGCAATGAGAAGGGTAACCTCACTCCCAACTTCTCTTATGTTGATTGTTGTTTTTTTAATGAATATTGGTTAACTATACTTCTTTATTTTAAAATTGCAATATTCAAATTCTTTTGAGCTTCCACTTTTATTTTTCCGGTATAAATATATTTACACAGAAGAATAATAGAATATGTTACTGACCGATTCATTAGGCTAGGCCAATCCCATTTTAATTTGGACCTATAAATGAAGTCCAACTAAATAGAAACAAGAGCACATCTTAACATAATAAAATAATATTACATAAAAATTTTATCGTAATCTCAACTACTTAACACTATATAAATATATAAATAGTGCATTATTTTAACTCTAATTCTAATACCTCTTAGATGAATAACTGACTTGGGTATGACAACCAAGAGCAAAAAAATTCGTTGCAGCCTTATGTCCTGATTCTACAAATTTATATTCTGCTGCAAGGAGAGTTTATCCTAAGGATGAATTTGGTAAAGGTTTTTTCTTTAATCAAGTGCTTCTGCTATCAAAATATAAGAACTATCTTTTTACATTTAGTAACTCAAAAAGTTGATAAACTTTTATTTCTTATTTTTTAGAACTAGGAGTGCTTTTGAAAGTGAGCAAAGAGTAATTTTTCAAAATTAGCTCTAACTTCTCAAAATACGAAATGACTAATTAACCTTATATTTGATTAGAAAAATTAAATCAATTTTATCTTTAATTGATTATATTTAATTTTATATTTATATAAAACATACTAATAAAATGTCGATCTAATAATTTAATATTTTGCGAGAAACTATCAAATACATTTACTAAATGATTAATACGTAGCTTTTGTTTATTAAAAATAATTTTAAATTATTTTTTCTAACAATAATCACTCTCTGGAAGCAACATTTTAAAAATCCAAAAAATTCAATTTTTGATAGTCACAACGTTACTAAACCAAGCATTAATCTTCCTTTAAAAAGAGAATACATCAACAATTTCCTCGGGCAAGAATAACGGAATTCCAAGTTTTCATTTCCCACCATGTAACTACCTATCCAGCCTCTGCCTTTTAGATTTGCTCAGATCTGTAACCCTAATAAATTCTAAAGACATGGATTATCCGATTAAATATTTAAACCTTAAGACACCAAAAAAAGATATTTAAACCTTAGTTTTAAACTAATTATTATCTCTTCAACCTCTAGATTTATTAAAAAGAATATTCATTTAAATAAGATTGCTTTAATAAATTCAAAGAATAAGAAACAATCAGTTAAGTAATATTAGCCTTAACTCTCTGAACTAATTCCTAACATGTAACGCGGACAAAAAGAATGGAAGACGCTCACCACCATTGACATGAGAACCTTGTTGGTTTCGAAGCACACCACGGTTGAAGACAACATCATCCGGCAACACTTTTACCCTACACAACGGACACGTGGCGCGGTAACCTTTGAGCCACGTGTCCAAGCAGTCCCTGTGAAACACGTGTTGGCATTTGAGGCTCCTAACTTTCTCCCCTTGGTTGAACTCCGACAAGCACACCGTGCACTGCACGTGACGTAGCTTCATCCCCTTTGTGTACGGAATCGTTGGGTTTTTCTCTTCGATGGTTCTCAGGTACTTAATCTTAGCAATTGGAGCTGTAAATGATGATTCTAGCTTCTTAATTAAGATGATTAATTCTAATAACAGGTATGCTAATAGGATTATTATTCTGCCGCAAACATGGTTGAAGAGCTTCGAGAGATTTGTCATGGAGGCTTCTCTACCTAGCTAGCTACCTACTAATTAATGGATTCATATATATGTAAATGGGAAAATGGTTTTTATGATGTAGCCGCCACCTAGCTACTTATAGATTTATATATGATCATATGTTTTGAATTTTGATCGATGATGAATACTTGTACCAGTTGAGTTTGAATAGGTTACGGAGACCTTAATTAAAAATTAGGATTATGCTTAGTAATAAATATTAAATAATATTATTGAACAAATGAGAATGAAGTCATATATAATTAAGGTAATGTTATATTTACACACATTCATGTATTCATCTCAACAAAAATAGCTATTATTTTTATTTTTGTCACTCAAACTTTTTATGCTACACTTTATTTTTTATGTATTCAAAATTTTTTTTCTAAATTTTATTATTTTTATACTTGACACGTGGGTCTATTAAATATAAAAATACATGAATTAATACATAAATGTGTGTCCATATAATATTATTTCTTGAAATATATATCAATGTTATTTGTGGATTTCAAAATTTCAAAATATATGTTTTATTTATCATATTTAGCTAGTATTAATTTTTTTTGAAAGAATTATTTCTAATAATGATGTATTTTACTTAATTAAGTTTTTTTATGAGAATATAATACAATTTGATCTGTATATACAAACTATTTTCAATTATTGTTAAAATAATTTTATTTTTATAAATTTGTATTTTAAATTTTATGACGGCTATAAAACAGAGAAAGTATAAAATTAGTCAACATATTAAATATTTTTAGTCCATTCAAAATTTGAACCTTCCTATGAAATTTCTATCGGATTGAAAACCCAACGATGTTGTACACCATATATTTGCTAAGTAACTAATAAATTTTTGACCAATAATAATTAATAAGAGGTAAAAATTCAATAAAATAAAAGAAACACAATCGATAAAGAATGAAATTCAAATAAGTAATAATATTTTAGATTTGTTGGTTAATATTAGTTACTAAAATGTTGGGAATCTAGACTCTCTCATTTACGGATAGCTACGATTAATTTAATTTATCATCTAAAATTAAAAAATATTATTATCCAAACAAATAAAAATAATCACCATCAAGTACAATGACTCTTAAATATGTTGGCTTATAAGACTTTTTCATTTGATAATTGATTACAAAATATTTTAAAATTGATAAAAATAATTTCAAAATATTCTAACAACAAAATAAAAAAAAAATATAAAATTTTCATAAAAATATATAAAAATATTTTAAATCCTGCCATGTGTACAACCTTTTAAGTTGTAACCGATACTAATTTTTTTTTTTTTTGGTGTCTAACCGATACTAATTTAATACGGGTATAAAAATACGTAGTACCTATCAAAATAATAATATTCAAGAAAATTCAAATTAAAAAAAAAACAAAAACAAATTTCAAAATTAAAAATTAAAACCCAAATCTAGATAATTTAATTAATCTAAAAATCAAATATTAAAAAATCACAAATCAAACTCATAACAACTTTCCATCAAACTTTATAAAATATTTAATGAACAAAAATATTATTTCCACATCAAAATTCAGCCACCAAATCAATCACCAAGTATTATACACATTAAAATATAAAATACACATTAAAAAAAAATAAAACTACACATGTATTCATATATAAATACATGGTGCCTAATTTTGGTATATAAATAAAATTCTTGATGTATATATACATGTATTGTTTAAGTCATTTTTAGTATGTATTTTATATTTTAACATATATTTTTTTTATACTATAGCTAATTTGATAGCTGAATTTTAATATGCAAATAGGATAACACTTTAATTAAATGCTAATAAAATGCAATAATCAAATCTTAAATATTTAACTTAACATCTATAAATTATAACATCTAGTATTATGTATTTAATTCAAGGGAAAATTTCATAGTCATTAATTTGGTAACCATAATAACCATTAGTTTCTTATTTTAGCTTTTATTTTTATTTATGAATTGTTATCAAATTAAATGCATAATACTAAACGTTATAAATATATAATTATATATTTTATTTATGTATAATTCTAGATGTTAAATTAAATATGATAACTTTTGTTAATAGTTACCTATCATTACTCTAATTCAACAATAATTTATAAATAGAAACAAAAATCAAATAAAAAAAGTAATAATTACCTATGGTTAAAAACTTATGATTACCAAATTTTTTTCCAAATTAAAACCATTAAAGTAAAAAAAAAAAAAATTAAAACCTAATAAATGTAGAAATCAAATACTAATAAATTTATTAAACAAATTAAAGAAAACCCTATCATCAAATACATAATTTATTTTATCGATTAAATTCAGCAAAACCTCCAAAACACTACTAAAATATATAACTGCAGATTTTACACGTGCACTATAAGTCTAATAAAACACAAATGAAATAAGAGCGGTCAACTTTAATTTTTTGACCTGGTACATTACTACATTTTACTTCCATTCCATCTTCTTCGTACTCAATCAAAGATTCAAAGTCTTTGAGCCGCCGATAGATAAATAAATAAATAAATAAATAAATAAAATAAAATAAAAATCAACTAAGAACATTTTTGGGGTCGCACGTTGGATTGAATATTGAATTAGTTTGCCCAAATCATCCCTAGTGAACGACTCACAAAAAGCCACCTGTTTCAACAAATTGGTGGACGGCCCAGACTCCAGCAGGTTGCACCACGGGTATACTGACCAATCCAAACCCGACTTTAAAAGCAAGCGGGTTGCTTCCCTCACTATTTCTAATCTCATCTTTAGCTAGCAAGAAGGTAGAATCAAAGAGGATGTTATTAATACTCAACAAAAGCATGAAAAGGAGGAAAATGCAGAATAGAAGTGTTTATATTAGAATTATCGGGATTAAAAGATTAGAATTATATATTGTATATCGTTAGATAAATTAAATCATATATGAAAAATTAATTTAAGTACTTAATTTAAGTACTAGTATATATTTTGAGGGAGACCAGACAACAACTATTTATACCCCTCTTACCTAATTAAAAACAAGTGGCTTTAAATGTTTCAACCAATTTAAAGAGGATATTATAGGAAAGTTTTTCGGTATATCACTTTAGCAGTATATTCGGTATATCTGTAATCTGTAACCGTTTGATTTTGATTAAAAAAACTTAAAATATAAATATAAATCAAAATCAACGATTACAAATTATAGGTATACCGAGTATACTGTTAAAATGGTATACCAGAAAATCTTCCAATATTATAATCGTCTGCTAGGATTTTTCCTTTTCTTTTGGCGCTTGGATTTTCTTTTATACTTTATTAAAGTTCTTCCAGTGCACTGTTAAAGTTTTATCGTGTGCAGAGATTTTTTCGTTCTCTATTAGAGTTTTGATATTTATTTGGAATACTCAGTAATAAGTGATTTTTGACTCTTTAATTGGATATCTCTAAGAAAATATTAGAAAAAGTGTGAAGGTTTGTTTGAATAGGTTTATTGGAAGACTTTTTGTCGTAATCTGTTTCATCTCGGACAATAGATGCTGATTTTAAGATAATATGGAGCGTCCTAATGATTTTTTTCTCATTTTTTTGTGATACAAGGTGCCAGTTGTCAATTGGCTCCCAAGAAGACACGAGAGTATTTTACAAAAGTGATAAGAGTTTGGGAGACCCGTGACATTCCATAAATTAAAAGAGATCTGTATATTTTACATTCTTGAGAATGGTTTTATTTGTGAAACTAATAATCGATCTCGGATGGTGCGATATAAATTGAGTTCTTATGGTTTTAATACACAGTTTCTACATAATCCTACGGATACTACGGGAAAACTATCAATGACTGCCTCTCGGTGCACCAACACGTCTTTGAAACCGCATCTTCTATAAAGATTCTTGCCTCCGTCATCGAGAACAACCTTGAGTTTCAAAGATACCACATTTTTTAATCTTCTTTTTTCTTTTTTAATCTTCTTCTTTTTTGATATCTTTCTCTGTAAATATTTTTATATTTACATCTTTAATTCTTATGGAAATTCATCTTTCTTTTACTTTAATTGTTCAAGTTGAACCCAACTTATATGTTCATTTTTTTTATTCAGTGAAATAAAATGATATGTGATTCAGATATGTTCGAGATATGAAAAGATTGAAGCATTATATATATTTAACATTTATTAGTTTATATTTTTATAATATTCTATTTGATTTTATGTATATTGAATTTTATATATTTAGTTGAATTGAGATTTATAATAATGGACTTAAGGTTTTTATATTTAACCTAATATGAAGTCTATAAATACCTCATAAATTATTGTAGCCCTCAAGTAATGGAGTTAGACTTTTAGTGAGGTGAATACCACTTGTTGGTTTCATGATGAAATCATAGTGTGTATAAGTGATGCGCGCAATGACGAATTCAGAAATTTTTTATAATAGGGGCAAAAATATATAGTATATAGAAATAATTTTAAAAAAATTATGTACAATATATTTGGATATATAAATTATATATATTTTTCTATTAAGCAATTATTTAAAAATTTTGCGCCATTATTCATTTAATTGCAAAATTGACACTCTATAATATATGGCAGAAAATTTTTTTTGACATAATAAATTATTACATGTAAGATCAAAACTATATATATCAACTTTGAAAAAAATTACTAAATACTAATAATTTCATTTATAACTGAAAAGTTAAACTTAATTTTTTTATCATTTATTTGTTATTATTAATAATATTATTATTTATTTGTCTTTTATTTAAGTATATGTGATTTTTTTCAATGAATAGATAAAATTTATAATAATTTTTTATTATGTTAATATTTAATAGCATAAATTCTTTAATACAAAAATAAAATTCATTTAAGTATCGTGTGATATAAGGAGGGCAATATTACATACATATATATACTTGTTTTTTTCCAAACCTCAATGGGAGCAATTGCCCCCACACTCACAAAAGTGGATCCGTCACTGGATGCGCGTGTGATATCCATCTCTTATTGCATTAGAAAATTGAATAAAAAGTTGTATGATTTACCTTCTATTTAATTTTCAAATGATGGTGTGAACAAGTAAGATGTGTAATATTCTTAAGTGTTGCATCTAAAAATTGAATAGAAGATTGTGTGATTCACCTTCTATCCAATTTCGATCTATCACTTTTCTATTTTAACATATATATAATATCATACTAGGTAACTAATAAAAATTCAGTCAATATCAGCCAATAATTTAAATTAGATGTTCTATTTCTTTAGGTTTTGAATATTCTATTTCTTTAGGTTTCAGATATTTTGTTTCTATTGTTGGTTGCTTTAAGTTTCGGATGTTATATTTCTAAAATATTTATGGATGTTCCACTAGTTTTAATTGTGGATGTTTT
This sequence comes from Stylosanthes scabra, assembly GCA_036250425.1. Classification (NCBI taxonomy): domain Eukaryota; kingdom Viridiplantae; phylum Streptophyta; class Magnoliopsida; order Fabales; family Fabaceae; genus Stylosanthes; species Stylosanthes scabra. Next base: position 83,023 of record JASCZI010120961.1, on the reverse strand, counting down.
ATAAACAGTAATTACGAATGTTCTATTTTTTGTTGGCTGATTATTGGTTAAAAAATATTGGTTACCTATACTTTTCCAAATACATATATTTCTTCAAATTTAATAAAATATCTTCTTTTATATATTCTTCTTTTTCTTATCATGAAATATAATATCATTATCTTTTATTAAAAAAAAAAAACAAGTGGCTTTAATCTAAATCCACCCTTGAACCCAATTGACCATTAAAAAAACTCATTCATATATGTAAGGCCGGACGTGAGTCAAGTTAGCTCATAAGTTAGCTCGAGCTCGGCTTATTAACAGCTCGATAAGTTGAGCTCGTGAGCTGAGCTTAGCCTAAATTTGAGCTCGAAAATTAAATGAGCCGAGCTTGAACTTGGATAAGCTCAGCTCATTAGCTCGTGAGCCGGCTCAAAAATATATATAAATATTTATTTATCTATTAAATTATTAATACACATAATATTCAAAGTATAAAGTATTAATTACTTATTATACAAAAGTGATGTTTTATATGAAAAGATATTTATAACCAACAATTAGTTAGCCAATATTAATCATATTGAAAATATGAGTAAAATAATAATTACAAATGAATTGATTTTTTTTATTTTCTTAATTGACGTTGGTTAATTTTTTATTAATTACTTATCATTATTTATATATGTGTTACGTTGTTATAATTTATTAATATAAAATTATATATTATATTCATATTATATGAGCTGGCTCATGAGCTCGAGCTAACTCATAAGGTTTTGATGAGCCAAGTTTAAGTTTAAAAAATAAACTCAATTGTTAATAAATTAAGCCGTAAGCCAAACTTAATTTTCACAAGCCAAATTTAAACTTGGCCTATCTCGACTCCCTTCAGAGCCCTAGGGAAATGATTGCCTATAACTTACAGAAACAACCCTTTATGCCAAACATTCTTTTACTCAGGCAACTCTATAAATATCACTTCACTACTCAATTAATTTTCAATCCAAATTTACACACAATGCATGGAGCACATGTTGGATCTTGGATCGTGCATGGACCGTGCAACCCAGTCCCATTAATAATGATGAATACCCTTATCCAGAGAGAAAAAGTATAGAGATATATAAAGAAATGCAAAACAATAAGTTTTATGGGTTTTATTTTTTATTTATTATTCTTTTAAATATCTTTTACACTAAAATCTATATATTCTAATGTATCCTAATACATGTGAATTTTCAAATTGATACCCAGCAAAATTAGCGTTGAAAAACATAAAATAAAATAACCAGCAAGATTAGAGTTTGATCGTAACTAATAAGCGATTCAACTGCATCAACTTGATGTGAATAAAGAACTGCATGGATTTCTTAGAAACAACCTAGCTAGTTGCATTGATGATCATAACATAATTGTTGTTTATTTATATTATATATTCCCCCCCACTACGTACTATAAATTTATTAAAACGGAAAGCTTAGATTAAAAACATTATCTTTTTAATGCACTGATGGCCTGCTAGTGTCGCATCTTAATAATCTGGTAAATTGTCATTTATTTATATATTGATATAAAGCTAGCTTTCTATATCATAAGGTCACCAATTAGAATGTCACATAGTTATTCATTTCCGCCACACTTAATTAAAAATGAAAATAACCAGCTGAGGTTTCTTTATTCTCCTCTCTACGTGGACTATATTGTTCGTTAAGGCATTGACATTTTTCTTTACAATATCCGAACATTATTACTCAAAACCTAATTTCCTTAGTCTAAAGAATTATTGTAACTGTATTTTTAATTAAAAATATTTTATTCTTAAAATTTGAACTAAAAGCAGTGGCAAAACCAAGGGGCTAAGCCCTAAGGCGGTAATGGTCTTCCTAGATTTCTAAAGAGTTTTCATTAGTCCATACATAATATTAGTTTAATTATATAATAATATGGATATAAATGCATGTGTGTTAAGTAAGTTATAAATTTCTTTTGCCAATGTATGATGAATTTAATTTCAATGTAATAACAGCATAAAGAAATTTTACACGAATATTTAATTAGATGGTGTCACATTAATAAAAATAACTTATTTTTCCATCCATCTCGTGATTAATTATCAAAACAAACGAATATGATTGCATGGTTGTGTAAAACATTTTACACTGTTAATGCATTAAAATTAAACTAATGTATTATTTATAGGGAAAAGAACATTTATGCCCTGACTTTTAAAAATTGTATAAATTCACCCCTGACTTTTGTGAAATACTTAATAGTTCCTGACCTTTGAAAAAACAGTACAATTATATCTCTCTGTTAGTTTGACTCGGCTAAAAAAAATGAAGATTGCTTATGTTGCTACTAGAAAAAAGTTTGTGGTTCTTATTTTCCATCATGGAGTGATTTTGTAAGTAATTCTAATTAAAATTTTCGTTTTTTTAGTCGAGTCAAACTAACAGAGTAGCATAACTGTACTGTTTTTCGAAGGTCAGGGTTATTAAGTATTTTACAAAAATCAAAGATAAATTTATACAATTTTTAAAAAGTGAGGGACATAAATATCATTTTCTCTCACATAAATTAGTGCAGTAATTTCTGCCTTTTTAAGAGTAGTGGGTAATTTGAAAATAATCTATACTAAGAATTTGATACTTAAGAAGATAATGTTTAGCTAATAAGAGACTCAATATTATTTACTTGTTATTTATGTGTTTGTATTTATTGTTCCTTGTATAATTATTCTGCTACCTTTTGTATTTAAATGTTTTTATAATTAATTGATAGTTTCATGAAGTGTTGTCAATTAGCATATTTTAAATACCAAGATCTTTAAAATATATTTTTTATGCCTTATCTAAATGTTTTTATAATGAATTGATAGTTTCATGAAGAGTTGTCAATTAGCATATTTTAAATACCAAGATCTTTAAAATATATTTTTTATGCCTTAATTTTTATATAAGATAAAATCTGACTAATGACTTAAAATATAATTATTTAATAGATTATATTTTGTTTTTATAATTATTTAATAGATTATATTTTGTTTTTATTTGATCCCCTCTTATGAAATTTAAGTCTCACTACTGCTGAAAAATATTTTTTTAAATTAAATAATGTATCTATTATTTGATTAAATCGCATTTATTAATTAGCATTGCTTTTATAAATGCTAATAAAAATGCCACTAACTTTTAGGTAGACACTTATTACATTTATTGCAACTATCCATTAATTATATATATATATATATATACTTATTATTATATTGAAGTCCATAAAAATTTAAATATCTGATTCGACATTATAAAAAAATAGATTTCCTAAATAATTTTTTTTATTATTATGTATTCACCAAATTGACCATATATCAAGAATTATTAAATACCATAATGACTGCCACGTGTAATCATGATATCGATTTTAGATTGAAATATAATGTCTTGTTCAACCCATGGTTGAGGCACTTGAAAGGATTGGCCAACACAAAAATTGTTTATAGCTTAATTCCACCGTACGTAAAGCTCATCAGCAACTTATGAATTATCATAAGTTGTGTGTTAGTTAAAACCGAAGAATGGGTAAAAGCACACGTGATTTTTTTATATAGAAAATAAAAATATATTATTTATTTAATAATTAAATATACATATATACTCTGTCGGCTAAACTTTATTTTTTTTTGAAGGATAGATGTATTGAGCCGAGAGCATTATTCGTGTTGATCTTTATTTTTCATATGAAAAATTATTTTTTATGATAAATTTAAAAATATTTTTTTATAGTTATAATTAAATAATTATAAATATATAATTATAAATATTATTTATATAAAATTATAGATATTAAATTAAATAAAATAATTTTTAATTATGGTTAACTAAGATTATTCTAAATTTAATTATATAGGTCCAAATTAATGGATGGTTCTTTTAATTTATGGTGTATAATATTAAAAGGCTGACATCAAAAGTATTATACAAAGTAAAACTACATAAGCTATTCCCACAATTAGTAGTCATTGATTAAAGTTCTTTAATTTCCTCTTGCTTATGAATGCTTTTGGAGTATAAACATCCTGGATTAAAGTGCATGAAGTTCCAGAACAGAGAAAACAGAGCTTTGTGTAGAGCAGAAGAAAATTGAATGATACTCTGAAGTGTAGAATTTTGTGTTACACACACAGGTTTGAAACACACATGTATATATAGCTGAGCTTCTCACTACACATACCAGCTTCAGTTATTCCTAACTAACCAGCCTAATTAACATAACAGAATCATCCTAACTAACATAACGGAATGATACCAACATAGACTATACCCTAATTAACACTTCTAAGTGAGAGACTGAATCTGATCTCGAATTCTTATATCTAATAACTCAATTATAAAACTAACTCATAAATGACTATATCTTTTACATGAAAAATGTTTTATATTTATAAAGTCGTTAAAAATATATTCTTGATATATAGATGTGAGATTTGTAATACAATAATCATTTATTAATTCGTAGGATTTGCATTAAAAAAAATAAAGAAAAACAAAGAAAAGAGTAGTTGCATTATTTTGATTAATTACTATATTTAGATGGATGAGATAGCAGGAACACATTGAAATGTAGTAGTGCGCAGACCCAACTAACTTTATTTTTAATTTCCATGCAAGAAATAATTATTGCGTTGTCCTCACCACATTCTAGTAATTAAATATTTTATGCAATTAAGATAAATGATTAATAATTTATGAGTGGCTGTAAAGCAAAGGCACACAACCCATAGTGGCATTAATTAGTGAAAAATCTAACTTGGATTCTTGTTCCCACACACACACATGCTTCTAGTGAAATGTCTCATGCATGTTCAAACTTCAACTCCTATAAATTCCACCTTTGGCAATGCAAATTTCACACAAGCAAATTTAGCTCAATAAAAACATATATAATATTAATAAATTAAACCTAACTTTTTGTTTTAGTAATTGTTGTTTGTCTTTGCAGATTAAAAAAAAATGTCTTCAATTGGGGCAAGTTCAGCTCACATATTTGTCATGAAGAAGAAGCAAGAAGAGAAGATGAAGAGAATGGAAGAGGAAAGAGAAAGAAGAGGTGAGGTGAGTGGCGAGGAGAGAAAGGTAGTTGTAAAGAGTAATCAGGTTCATCCAGGTGTTAATCAACAACAAGGAGTCAAAAAACCTGCCAAATAAGGTTTAATTAGTTAACCAAAAAGAAAATAATAAGCTCAAATTGTTGTAAGAAATATTATTATTGCTCTTTCGCATTACTTATCTGTATTTGTGGGTGAACTGTAGCTATTGCAAAAGCTTACTCATCACAAATATAAGTCTTGCATTTATTAAAGAATATGGACTTCATGGTATTTACAAGTAAGAAAAGTTTCTCATTTTTTGGGTTTGTATATGGAGTTGAGTTAAATTTATTAATTAGCTCTATTTTTTCATACGATATCAATTGAATTGGACGTCTCCTATAAGTCTATGTCTATTAAAGATATGATTTTCATCATGTTTATAAGTGTGAAATAATGTTTACTAATAGAATTAAATTCACTCAAATTAAATACATTTTCTAAAATATTTAAAAAATATAAAACCCTACATACATATACATGTGAATAGAATATACTCCTTATTTTAATTTAGAGATGATTAAATTTTTTTTTTTTTAGTTAACCTGTATTCTCACTTTTAGAACAGCTTATTTGTACAATCCTTCTTAATAATAGAAAAAGAAACAGCCTTGGAAAAAAAAATTACTAATAATTATTTTTCGTGGTTATCTATTTTAAAAAAAGAAAACCTGTTATTTTTTTTAATTTTTCATAGTATTCCTCAACTTAACAAGTTAATAACTAATTAGTCACAAATTTAGACCGTAATTAAGAAAAAAACTCTTTATTTATAATACACACATTTTCAAAACAATTTGAAAATGTAATTTTTACACCATTAAAAAGTAATTCATCATATTATTATAATAATAATTATTATTAAGTTAAATGACACACTTAACCTCTATATTTTACTGAAATTGTAAATTGATTTCTACACTTAAAAAATTTATAAATTATAAATGAGCCCTTACATTCAATAAAGTTTTATAATTAAATCCTTATAATTGAAAAATAAAATATAAGGAAATTTATTCAGTAAAAATTATAAATTAATATAAAAATATTTATAATACAAATTTTACTTTTTACGTATCATAAAAATTAAAGTAAAAAAGTATAATATGCTAGGGAACCAACGTTAGGAACCATTAGGGAGCCAATAATGAAGTTATCATTCAAAATTTATGAGTTATCATCCGTAACTCATATATTTAAGATTAATTTATCATCCAAAATTTATATGAGTTATTATCCATAAGTATGTGTTGGCTCCCTATTTATCATAATGTATTGACTCCCTAGTCTTTTTCTTTATATATATATCCGAAACAATAATTCTACGTGAAAAAGTGATTTTCGCCAACCAAGTGATTTATTTTTATGTTATATAGAAGACAATTTCGGTGTCAAATAGAACTTTATTTAGGTGCACTTTTTTATACTATTTGGCACCGAAATAATATTTTATTTAGCTTAGAAATAAACCACTTAATTGCACTTGGTGGGCCAAAACCACTTGTTCAAATAGCATTATCCTATCCGAAAAATCTTTAATTATAATTAATTGAATATTCTTTAATATATTTTCCAACGGTAATTTCATGGTATAGAAGACGGCGTCGTTTAAGGCTAGCAATGGCATAACTTCGCTTGGACAATCGGGACCCATGGCATGAGAATGATTTCATTTTTTGCATGTTTCGATAGAGACCTCCTATCAAGTTGCACCATTACCATAATGGCTATGTCACTCTCTTAATGGTCGTATCTGTAGGGTGGTCTCTCTTAATATTCAACATCTCTAAAGCAACCTATTTATCTAAGGTCAAGAACCTAAAATCTATAAAAGTTATTGTACTTGTACACCGCAATATGCATGATCAAAACTTTGGCAGACCTAGGTTATTATAGGAAGGGGCGCTTTATATCCGATCCCTCTCGACTTTTGAAAAATAAAAATCTTAATTACATATACCCGTATATTTTTTCTCATTATTATATTTTCTTTATCCCATAAAAAATTATTTTTGAGATTTATGTGAAAATTTTTCCTTATTAAACTTAACATACAATAATAATTAACTTGTTAAATACAAAATAAATAAATAAATAAATAAACTCAATTAAAAATTCAATAAGTAGTAATAGTGTACTTCGTGAAGCTCGCCAATCAATTAATATTAGTTGAGATAAAAAATAATATAACTTTATTCATATCCAAACAAATTTAATTCTAGGACAGACATACACCAAATATGTGTAGATGGACTTACCTACTTTAGCATTTAGCTTTGTGTGAAGCTTCATTGTTTGTAACGCCACCTGATCCCAGTTCCCTTTCGGCTTCTTCTAAAGGCTAAAGCTAAAGTATACTTTTCTTTACAAGGGCAACACACTAATATTGATATACAAAATTATGTTTCACAAATAAAAAATATAGAAAGAGACATTATATATGGTAATATTAGTTTGTAATAAATTGGTGCATGTGTTTTATGTCTTACAAATAATACAAAGATCCTGGCAGCCTGGCACAACTTACTTTTTTATTGTTATTATAAATTTTTTATAATTAAGATGTTTTGTTTTTAACGTTTTAGATGTTAATTTTTAGACATTTTTTATTGTATGGTATAAAATATTTTATTTTTTAATGTTTTGCATGTTTTTCTGATTTATTGGCTGATTTATTGGTTAAAAAAATATTAATTATCTACTCTCTGTGAAAAAAAGGTTAAATATGATATTTTTAAGAAAAAATATAGATAACCAATATTTTTCTAACCAATAAATAAGCTAACAAAAATAAAACATCCGTAACTATTGTTATAGAACATTCACAATAAAAATTAGTGAAACATCATAACTTTTTTAGAAATATAACATCTGAAATCTAAGGCAACCAATAATAAAAGAATAGTGCTACGAAATCAATGTTAGGAAGCCATTAAGGAGTAAATAACTAAGTTATTATTCAAAATTTATATGAATTATCATCCATAATTTATTATCCATAATTGTGTATTCGTTCCCTAATCTTTTTCATAATAAAAATATAATATTCGAAATCTAAAGAAATATAACCTCTTGCGATATATTGGTATAATTTTTGTTAATAGCATGATTGTTCCGTATATTATATTCTGAAAAGCGACTAGTCCATGACTGCATGTTAGTATGTTATCCTCCAAAAAGGTTAAACAAACAAAAAAACAAAAATCGAGCATCAACAGTCTCTCAGTATTCAGAATTGGCAGTGACTGATGGATCCCCAAGAAGATCTCAACCAACCGGTGGTACTCATCACCGGGTGTTCCGAGGGAGGAATTGGCCACGCCATGGCCCGCGCCTTCGCAGCCAAGAACTGCGCCGTCGTCGCCACCAGCAGGTCGCGCTCCACCATGGCGGACCTGGAGCACGACTCCCGCTGCTTCCTTCACGAGCTGGACGTCAAGTCCGACGACAGCGTCCGCCGCGCTCTCGACGCCGTCATTTCACGGTTCGGCAGGGTTGATATTCTTGTCAACAATGCCGGCGTTCAGTGTGTGGGCCCACTCCCCGAGGTTCCTCTCTCTGCGATTCAGAGCACCTATGAAACCAATGTCTTCGGTATTCTCTCCCTAACCCTAATTCTTTTGCAATTAACTAACTTTCTGTTGTTCGATTCCGTTATAGATTATGGAATTCAATTTAGTTCAATTCTAATTCTTTAGTTTCGAATACATCCAATATAATTGAATACTTGTTTCTGAATATTTTGTCTTTTGCTTTTGAAGTGTGTGGGGGAGAGAAGAGATATGTTAGTTAAGTGTAGTTGGAGAATGTCAATTAATTACATCACCAAAATTTTGAGCCTTTGAAGAGAATTTAAATCCGTAGTTACATAAATTCATCGACTAGGCAGCGTACTATGTATCAAATCGTGCGTTCACAATTCATCTGCTTACTGGAGCGTCATGTTCATGTGTGGTATACCACATACTGATTAAGTCTATAAAACTAGTTACTTCCATGTCAAGGAATTCAATTTCAGGGTTCTAATCTACGGCTTAACAGAGAAAAATAAGAGCATTTTCAATACTAGTTTTAATTTCGTTTTAAGTCCCAAACAATGTCACATCCGTATTTGTGAGACCATATGTCGTGGATATTGTTTTGAGATGGAATATGAGGTTTGTTACTCAAATGTTTAGTTTCAATTCAATTTGTATTTCATATTATTTTATTAAGATACAGATTGCAATATTTTATTAATTTTGATTAAAGTGATACGGTCTCTCAAAAGTAATACTGGTTTCATCTCATCTATCAATTCTAATACAAATTGTATATTTGAATCAATTCACTTCTTGTAATTATATACTCCAAGAACATCCCATTGTAGTTGCTCTAAAATAGTTCATTGTTTTGAATGGTTTTGGTGTTGGAGCAGAGGAAAGTGTTTGTTGTTTGTATATAATTTTGGTACCAAAAAACAGAGGAAGGTGAGCACAATCTGTGTAGGACTTATATTTCATTGGGCACATGCAGGTTCCTTGAGGATGGTTCAGGCTGTTGTTCCTCATATGGCAAATAGGAAACAGGGGAAGATTGTGAATATTGGAAGTGTTACTGCTATGGCATCTGGGCCCTGGTCTGGTGCCTATACTTCGTCCAAAGCTGCCCTTCATTCTTTGACAGATACCTTAAGGTTTCATTCATTTTCCTCTTGCAGTGCTTGCTTTCTTGGTCTTTGTTACTAGTTTCTCACTATCTCGACCCTCTTACAAGAATCTGAATAATCTGACCCTCTTTGCTTTAAAAAGTTTTAGGATGACTTTCTAAAACACTTTGTTCTACCAGGTGTTTCAGTTTCAGTTTCAGATTTGATTAACTCAACCTGTTGGCTGTTGTTCAAATAAACTAGAGACACAAATGCATGGAAACAGATCCATTTCTTTTAACAAATATTCAAATAAAATGTAGTTTATACCTTAGATTAGTGGTATACTATAAATTTTTTTTTAAAAAAAAAAAATCTGGAAGCAGTATATATACCACAATTAGACTCTCTTTAAACTAAGTTAACATGTTAGGATTTAACTATGGGATTTAGTGGCTTAACTCCACCAATTTTTGCAATTTTCTATTTGGTTGATATGCTCTGTCTTATCATCTTATCGATTGAGTACATTTATGAATGCTCTTATTGTACTTGCTCTATACTTATAAAAAAGAGTTAACTACCAAAAAATCTCCATAAAAAATTCAAACGATAAAAATACGCATGAAATATTCAAAAGTGTGACAAAAATAACCAAAAAGAGTTTCAGGTAACGGAAAATGCTTAACCGGCTATATAATATTTGATTACCTTTGTCACAATTTTAAATCTTTCATGGCATTTTTATCGTTAGAATCTTTCATTGGTATTTTTGTGAATCGTAGAATCTTTCATAGTTATTTTTATAGTTAACTCGTAGAAAAATGATTGCAGTTTTTTCTTACTGCCCATTGTACTGTTCTTTCTTATAGATTGGAACTTAGCAATTTTGGAATTGATGTTGTCAATGTTGTCCCTGGAGCTATCAAGTCAAATATTGGAAATTCCGCCATAGCTACCTACAACCGCATGCCTGAGTGGAAGTTATTCAAGCCTTTCGAAGCGGCGATTCAAGATAGAGCTTATTTTTCTCAAAGAACAAAGTCAACCCCCAATGATGAGTTTGCAAAACATACCGTGGACGCTATCCTGAAGAAGAAACCACCGGCGTGGTTCTCCTACGGCCATTACTCTACCGCCATGGCCATCATGTACCATTTGCCACTGTGTGTGAGGGACTTTATTTTGAAGAAAGCGATGAAATGCTGAACTCAAGGTTGGATCTATACATCCTCCACATTCATATTAGATTAACTTGTATTTAATCCCAGGTTTGTGAAATTATAGAGAATAAATGACTAATACTTCAATTTATATTTTATTGAGTTGGTGTTTGGCTGATTTTAACTTTCTTTGAATTGGTTTTAACTAATGCTTAATTTTTCTCAACATTAAACGTGATTTTCATGCTAAATAGAGTTGTTCATTAGATAACAAATTTCCAACTTGAGTTTGAAATGGAATGATATACTTCTTTGATTGTTTTTCACTTTTTTTTTACCAATAAAAGGATTATTTTATATATCTTTTTAGCAATAGAATTGTAAAGTGGTGCATTACTTGAAGAGGTACAGCAGTATTCAAAATCAATAAATCATATATAATTGTTTGTGAGATAGTTATTCGGAACAGATTTAAATTCATACAGATATAAAAGATTCTCTTAATACAGATTTTACACCTTATATCTCAAAAAAATTAAAGTAATATATAAATATAGACCCACACATTCTTTTAATAAAATTTATATTTTACCATTTATATCTATACTGTATAAGGCACTGTGTTTTTTGTTTCATCAAACTTTCCTCTTTGCAAGGCACTTTGTGTTTTCTGTTTCATCAAACTTTCCTCTTTGCACTCTTCCTTCGCAAACTAATTTGGTTGCGAATACAACGTTTTTATTATTATTTTTTTTTTGGACCGGAATACAAGGTTGAAAAATAATGCTAGACATGATAGGATTATGACTTCTGAACAATGAATAATAGGGCGTTTATGGACATCTAATCTAATGAAGAAAAAAAGTTTGAGTGTTATTGAAGAAAACAGGTTATAATAAATTCTAGGATAAAGTATTATTTAAAATGAATTCAATGTTGTTGTTTAAAATAAATTCAATGTTGATCCAATATTTTCACACCTAATAGGTCCACGTATCAAGCATAAAAATAATAAAATATAGCATAGAAAATTCAAATCTTTACTGGGATAGATATATGCAGTGTTACCGTTGTTGTTGTTGTTATTATTATTATTATTAATATATGGTTTTTCACTTGCTATATTATGTTTAAATCAACACTAGTTCATTATAAATTTATAATATGTTCACTTAGATTAGCCTCATGCGAATTTGGTTAAGCATATTATAAATTCATGCGAGCCTGATTCCTCTCCTCATTTACAGGGACATCTGTAATCTTTGCTTCCATTTTCCAAGCTCAACCCAAGCCCCATGCGTTCCATTCTCATTTGCTGCATAAATAAAATTCCAAATCTCCAGAATTTGCTGGTTTCAAAAGTGCTCATGTTAGGTGTTAGCTATGGTTTCGCTATTATAGTTCTTATATAGAAGGCTGATGATTTGTATAGTACACCATTCCCAGCGGCTGTACTGGCCGGAAACTAGGAGGTGCTGGAGCTTGCTGTGGCACTGGTATTGACTGTTGTTGCATGATTGGCAGCGTCTGATGTGATAAAGGCGCCATTGCTGCTGCCACATGAGGCGGGGGTGGGGGTGGTGGCGGTGTGGCGGTGCCACTGATACCGGCTGGATGTTGACATAATATGGGGAGAGGGAAGCTCCCGTAGACTGGAGATATTGCTGTGTGGACGGATTAGAAAGCATATGATACTGGCCCTGTGATGCAGAGGCTACATCCTGCAAGCTGGGTTGGGTTACCATAACTGATGATGGGTATGAATGGTGGTTTGGTGCAGCAATCAACTGTTGTGTGGATGAATGAAGTCAGGCCAGAGATTTTCGCCTCTTCAGCGGCAAATGTTGAGAGAACAGAAGTCATGATCAACCGAGATGATGATGAAGCCGTGAGCTTATCTGCAACCTCGGCAGCGATTGCTGCTGCTGACTTTTTGATTGCTGCTTCTGATTTTCCATTTGCAACAGCAGGCGAGGTTGTTGCGGTGATCATTTTTTGTGAAGAATCTTCATTATCAAGTCGTGCTCGCATGTTGCTAGCCTCTTCTACTTGTGCTTGTGCAACCTAAATAAAATTAGTCAAAAGGCATGAGGATTAAGTTCGTTAGCATTATCAGTAACCAAAACTTGTCCATGTTCATGTAAATAGAAATAACTTTTTTTTTTCTAAATAGAGTTTTTTGTGAACTTCAGCAAAAATCATATCCAGTTTCAGCAATTTTGATCCTTCCCATAAAATTTTCCATAAAGGAAACTAATAAAAAAAATCTGGTGCCAAATGCGGAGAAAAGAATCATGAAAGCTATATACCAGCATCTGAGTGTGAATATTTTCCAGGTCAGCTTCCTGATACAAGTATCCACAAGCAACAACAAGATGCAGTTAGGTATAAAACTGTATGAATCAATGAAAACTATCAAATACATTGAACAGCATCATGATTTACCTGCTCATGCAAAGCTTCTTTTAAATGGGAGACCAGTGCAACTCTATTTGCTTCAACTAATTTAAGCTTCTCTATGCACTGTTTCAAGGTATTTTCTTCCTTCTCTAGCTCCTTTGACAAAGTTTTTCGCTTAGGATCATTAGCTGAAACAAAAATGAAAATGAATACTAAAATCCCAACTTTAAACTACAGGTGCTGCTCTGTTCTACTGCATGCTTACCGACAGAGCATGCAATGTCAACTTCGTGTTCCATACTTTTTACGTGTTGAATAGAAGACTTGCATTTACTCATCTCTTCATCTTCAATGGATTGTTCAGTGAGCACAGAATGAAATGCAGATACTATTTTTTCTGCTGGACCCCCTATGGACAATTTCTGGCTTCATTACAATATCATGACGATGAGATGTGAAAGGAATATTTCAACCCAGGTTGAGGGATGTATCATCAACAGAATGATTTGAGTTTAAAATTGGGAGAGGCATGGATGGAGCTTAGTCTTACCAATTTGATGGAGCGAGAATCCCTTTTAATAATTTTTAAAGAACCAGAGCGTGATCTCTTTTTGCTGAATTGCAATGGTGTAGGTGCTTCTTCTGCAAGCATTATATCTTTAAGGTTCTTTGCCTGAGATCCAAACACTCTCCTTTGCTCCCATATATCAACCTAAGGTTAGAACCAAGTTAATACGTCAAACTGCATAAAGGGTCATCGATACCCAGGTATCGGTATGCAAACATAAGATCAAAAGTATATACCGTATCAGGGGTTTCAGCCCATACATTAATAACTAGGCCTAAGAGAATCTCATATTCTAATTTTACTAACCTATCATTTTTCCATTTACTGAGTGGTTTGGTTGAATTCACCTGAAATACTTAGATCAAGGAGCTTACCAGTCTAGATACCACTTTCTTTCCATGATCATCACCATTCTCGTCCACATATCTAAGTGCAGAGGGAAGAACCTTCCAGAACTCTAAGACAAATTCATTTCCTTTACGCTTGCTATTCTGCAAGATGTCATTTGCAAGGTACAGAAGGGGAACTTTTTGAATCATCTCAGATTTGTCATATTGTTTTTTCCATGTTTCAACAACCAGTTCTGCTTTGCTCCGATGAAAAATACACCAATGTGATAAAGCTATATAAAAGGTACACGAAAACAAACTTCAGAGTTAACAAGCATGCTCAATAAAATCAACTGAAATTAATTATGCAGTAAAATAAAATTATTTTGAAGAGTTAAATCCAAATTAATGTAGAAAAACCTAGTCAAAGTCACACTCCACTAACATTCACCAAGCACAACAAATTAGTCACCGAAAAGAGAAAATGAAACATAAATGAAAGTTACTGACATCAACCCAAAATTACAACTTGGCATTATAAATGCAACAACAATTGATCCAAAGTTTCATGACAAAGAATGCATATTTCTACTCTTTGTAACTGCTCACATCCTAATAAGAATAGTAACAAGTCAACCAGAAGTGTGCTCAAATATTTAGTTTGTAACTCATTCAAACATGAAAAGGGATCATTAGCATGTTGAGATAGATTCATTGTGTATTTCCCACAGACAT
>JASCZI010120961.1:40227-56066 GCA_036250425.1 Stylosanthes scabra | reverse complement strand
TAAATTTCTTCTTTGGCTGTGTTTGCATGATGCTATCCCTTCAAATGGTTTTCGATTTAGAAGAAATTTAGTTTCAGATAACTCCTGTCATAGATGTAACCTTCATACTGAATCTGTCTTACACACTATTCGGGATTGTCCAAAAGCTAGAGCTATTTGGGAGAGTCTTGGTTTCCATTTTAACTCCATTAATAATGTTTGGGATTGGATTCTTCACAATTGCAAGCATAGAGAATTCTTGTTTTGTGCTGGTATTTGGTGGATTTGGCGTGACAGAAACAACGATGTTTTCAATCCCCTTGAACATTGGTCCATCTCTAAGGTAAAGGGGCTCTGTTTATCCATGGCCAAAGATTTGGAGAATGCAACTTGTTTCAATCAGAGTTTTTCTCCGCAATTTCTTCTCAACAATTGGATTCCACCTTCTGACAATCAAGTGACGATGAATTGTGATGGTAGTTACTTTACGGAACAGAAAGCGGCAAGTTTCGCTTGTGTCATTCGAAACTCCATGGGCAACTGGGTTATAGGGGCTGCAGGAACTCTTCAGGAGACATCTATCCTCAGATGTGAACTTTTTGCTCTATGGCGAGGACTCCTCCTTGCGTGAGATAATGGTCATCGAGATATAATCTGTGAAACTGATAACATTGATGTATTTCGATTTGCTCAGCGAAATTGTAAAGTTTACGGAACTGATACCCAAGACATAATCTACAAAATTCAGGAGCTCTTAGAGAGACCTCGGACTGTGGATGTCCAACTAATTCAGAGAAGTGCTAATCACGTAGCTGATGCAATGGCCAAGAGTGCGGTAAAATTGCAACTCCCTCATGCGGAATGGTTACAAGCTTGGAACTCTCTCCTCCCGTTGCTAGCTAGGGATTGTCCTCATCCTCCTTAGGATTGTTTCTTTCCCTTTTTCTTTTCTTTTTAGTCACCAAAAAAAAAAATGGTACAGGAGATAATAACCAAAAAAAAAAAGGAAATGGTACAGGAGACTAGGAGTTGGGGCATATATTGATACCATTGGAAGAGGTTACAAATGTGCTTTAATAGTACATATGTAATGTACCAATGCCTTTAAACTAAATTAAAGTAAGTTAATAGAGGAGAATTAAAAATTAATATTAGAAATTTTAACATTGAGCGGAGATATTTAAGTAAAAAAAATATTAAAATTTCAGTCTCAATCCCCAAAAAATTCAGCCCCCACTTTCTAAGGTAGCGTTTGGAAGAGAGACTAAGATTGAATGATTGAAACTAGGGGGACTGAGACTGAGAGACTGAGACTAAATTAGATTTGTGTATTAAGAATGTTTGATTTAAGATAATTATAGAGACTAAAATAATTAAATTACTAAAATGTCCTTCAACCCTAAATTCCCAAAATCATTAACTCCATCTCAATCTTCATCATCCCACGGCTTCCCATCCTCCTTCTTCCCTCATCTTTCCTCCTTCACGGCACCCCCTCCCTCCATCTTCCTTTCGCCACACCTCTTCTTCCCTCTTTCTTCCTCCACCGCGTCCCTCTTCTCCGCTGCCCCTAGCACCCATCAAAATGTGATTTTTCTTCTATCCCTATGAGTTTTCTAGTGTTTTCAGATTCTGGGTTTCCACAAGTTTGAGTTTTATAGAAAAATGATTGGTGGGATTGGCTTGAATTTTTGTGCACTACAAAGTTAAAGCCGTTTGTTGTTTCCCACCTTGTGATTTGGACATCTTTCGTGATTCTGTTTTCTATAATAGGCCTGCTAGTGTTAACTTTGGTGCAATCTTCACCTTCGATCCAGTCATAGGTAAAGCTACAAAGGTGATCATGAAAATAGTCGTTGATGATGTCAATGCTGACCCTAGACTCCTTAATGGGTTGTTGTTGGTGGTGGTGGTGTTGTTGATGTTGCTGTTATTGTTGGTGGTGGTGGTGGTGATGCGATGGTGGGTGGTGTTGCGGCTGTGGTGTTGTTATTGTTGTTGGTGGTGGTGGTTTGAAGAGTGGTGGTGTTGCTGCCGGACATGGTGACTTTAGGTGTGGTGACAGTGATGGTGAAAGGGGTAGTGTGGGAATAAGAAAAGTTAAATGGGGTATTTTTAGTAAAAAATGTCATTAAAGTTTCAGTCTCAATCCTAGTTTTCCAATCCTCATTAACTGGAGGTATTGAAAATACTGGAATTTTGGGGACTGAGATTGAAATTTTAGTTCCAATCTCCATCCAACAAATACAATACTGAGTCACAGTCTCATAAACCAAACGCTACCTAAAGTACTGAAAATATTGAAATTTTGGGTATTGAGACTGAAATTTTAGTTCAAGTAATATAATATTGAGTTTCAATCCTTTAGTCTCAATTTCAGTTCCTACTAGGCTGCTATCAAACGCACCCTTAGCTATCAAGATGTATCATAAAAAAATGACTAAAAAACAAATATACCCCCGACCTTTTAGAAAGGTGACAAAATTACTCCTAACTTTGTCGAAATACGCCCAAGCCCCCAACTTTCAAAGAAATTAGACACTTGTACCCCTTCGTTTGTCCGAACCAGGAGACCGTTGTGCTAGTTGCTGATTTGTCTGTCAACGGCACAAAATTTCAGGAGGAACGCACGAGCCATTTTTGACATATGCGAATTTGGCTCCCTTGTTGCAACGGACTAGTCACCTTGACTTGCCACGGGCACCACGTTCCCACACTTTTCGCTCTATAAGAAGAATATCTGCACAGTTTTTTGCAGTAATGCTTAGAAAAATAAGATCATCTCATCCACCAAATTTGGTGATTTTTCAAAGACCCAAATTTTTCGAAAATCATGAAAAAAAAGTGGAAAATGGTGTAAAAAAATGATTTTTGAGATAGATTTTTTTGTGTATCCTTTAAGTAATATTCTTAAGGTGTCCACAAAATTTCAGGGGAAACACACGAGGCATTTGTGAGATATCCGACTTTGGCATAACGGTTGGGGACTTGAGCATATTTCGGCAAAGTTGAGGGTAGTTTTGTCACCTCTTTAAAAAAGGGGGTATATTTATCTTTTATCCTAAAAAAATAGAACAATCGATTTGAGCGAAATTAATTTTAATATAAAATGAAAATTTGAGTAATGCGTATAAAATATAAATGGGTGAATTTGGTGATATACATATGTATAAAGAGTTTTCTATTTTCACAACTGGTGAAAAGAGAAAAAGATAAACACACATATGCACTATTTGCATTGAGGGAACAAGATTGCTTTCTCGCAAGTTACAAAAGTCCCTCCTTTTCAAGACTTATGGAAAGCCCAATGAAAATTACATTCACAAATATATTTTTGAAGAGTGTTGCTCTAGGAGTGGTAAATTGTGATATAATAGTATTATGGGGGGTTTTAATTATATTGCTAAAAATAGTTATAGTGTATGTCTTCGGAACATTCTGGAAGTATCCCATATTCTATCATTCTTAAGGGGAAGCTTTTTGTCATTTAGAGAGACTTACTTGTTGCTTGAAATAATGGATAAAGAGAAGTAGTTTGTGAAATTGCTAGTCTTAATGCTTTTAATTTGATCTAGGTATTAGGTAATGACTAATGAAATCCCTACTGAGACTATGTTGCTATTTTTTAAAAAATTAAGGTTGTTCTTGCGGAATTGATATGCTAAAGTGGTATTGATGCAACGTTAAGGAGATCATTTGTGAGTCTAATTACCTTGAAGCTATCTTAATGCTTAATCTTCCTAATGATGCTTTGTGTAGGAATGATACTGATTTGTTTATTAAAATTCATGAGTTGCTCCTTATGCCATGGGCAGTCCACTTTGTTCATGCGCATAGAGAGGGAAACAGGGTTGCTGACTGGCTAGCTAAGTCAGGTGCATCGAATGGTTAGATCCTCGCCCAGAGTTCCTTCAAATTCTTGGCTCTGATGTAGTTTAGTTCTCTTCTTTTCGGAATTGTTGTCTAGTCACAAAAAAAAATAAAATAAAATAAAAGAGTAAGCAAATTTAGTAGTGGATCATATGGTTAAGTATGCTTCTTCTAAACAAGATCACATCGAATGAATTGCACCATAGGCTAATCTTATTGCTATCTTGCAAAAGAGCTCCCTTATTAGTTTTTGTTACTTGTTTCTTCAGTTAAAAAAAATGAAAATAAAAAAAAAACTTTACTAAAATATGAGCTATTTTAGTTTGTATTCTATTAATAAAGTGAATTAAAATTAAATTGTACATGCAAAAATTAGGAAGCCACATAAAAGTAGATAAAATGAGATTTTTGTGTGCCATGCAATTTGTTCTTGTTTTGCTCCATGACATTAGGCTTCATTTAGTTAATGGGTGAAAATACACAAAATACATAAATAAAGACACAAAGTAACATAAACGCAATAAGATATTAACTTTTTAGTTTGTTTGGTATTCAAGTAGTACATGACACTACATGTAAATTTCAAAAATTACACCTGTTACAAACAAGGGATAACTATTCTTTTAGTTCTTAAGGCATGGGGTAAAAATCAAATTGATCTCAAATCTCTTTTTGTTGTTAAGATAGTTCTTATGGTATCATTTGTATTTTTTAATCGTTCTTTTACCGTTTTGCCCTTAGTTTGAACCCTCTTTTTCTCATTCTTCTTCCCATGTTCTCTGTTGTCCGTCGTTATCTCTCCTCCCTCCTTCATCTTCACTGCCGTCTCAGCCCCCACTCCTCCCTCCACCACCATCGCCCTTATCTCTCTCTTTCATCCAATATCATGGTAGAAGCATCATGATTATAAAGTTTTGGTATAAAGATCAGGAAAAGTTCAGATTTAAAAAAAATCAAACTTTTATTTTCTCAATTTCTCATCATTGTTTTATTATTATTATTATTATTATTATTATTATTATTATTATTATTATTATTAATTTTGACATTTTTGTTATGAAAAGTTTAAAATTTTACTCAAAAACCTTCTCTTTCATTTGAAGCCCAATTTTTTTTAGATCTGTGAACCCCACTTCGTAATCCATATAAAATCTATATGAACAAGAAGAGGGAAAATAACAAATAATGCAATTTTGGTTCTTCAGTTGTGTTTGTATCATTGGGCAAGGACAATCCAAGAGTGAATTGCTCTACCAACGGGTCAGTTATGCGAATGTAGACTATTTAGTTTTATTATTGTGTGTGGTTAACGGGGATCATGATGATGATGTTGAAGAAGATGATAATTATTGCGATTGGAATAATCTTGATTGTTGCTATAATCTTTTGGTCCTCTCCAAACATGGTGGCCCATATGTAGAGAAGGGAAGTGGTTTGAATCAAGATTTCCATTGAAGCCACCATTACTCTTGGATTCACCCATTATCTCATATTTCCTCGTTTTCTAAAATTTAAATCGGTATATTTTGTTTTATATGAAATGAAATTGAAAAATTTTGTTGATTTTATACATATTATATTTACTTTGGATTAGTGTTTTGTGGTCGTTGGATGAAGATAGATGGCGATGCCATAATGGTAACTCTGAAAGGAAAGGAAGAAAGGCAGACTTGGATAATTTTGTCCAAAAGAACGATTTTAAAAATAAAAAAATCTTAGGGACCATCTAAACAACAAAAAAAGAATTTGGGAACGATTTGATTTTAATCCCAATTCTTAGAGACTAGAAAAATAGTTATCCCAAACAACCACCACCTCTTTAATCTTCACTACCATGTCGATCCAAATTACCACCATTAATAATTTGGAATCTGCTCCAATGCAACAAATCAACACAAGATTAACAAAAAAAAAAAAAAATCTAAATCTAAATAAAAGTATCATTTTTGTCCTCAACTTTTGGGGTAAGTGTCAAATATATGCTTTTAACGTTTAAAACGTCCTATTTATATTTCTAACATTTTAAATCGTTTTTTCAAATGAGAAATTTATCGATCAACAACTTTTTATATGCAATATTTATCTACGATCACACTCGAATAACTCGAGAACAGTAAAGTTTAGGTGAAGAATAAGAAGTGTTTTGTGCTTCTTTTTTTTTAATCTTTGTGTTATGATCGTATAGGGAGGGAAATAATAATAGGTACAAATGAAGTGGACATGTCACTTATAATATTTTAGTGCTATGAACTATAACATCTATGTGTATAGCTTCATTAGTAATTTTTAGCATTTTTTGATAGTGGAACAAAATTGATATGATTTCAATACGTTAGGGATGCAGATAAAATATTTTAAACGTTAGGGACATATTTGATATTTACCTTAAATGTTGGGATAGAAAGATGCTTTATTCTACATAGTATATAAACTTAAAAAAATAAAAGTTAGAAGGAGAAAGCGGCGAGAAAAGAGGCATAGCGAGAGAAAGAAAGTCAGGTGGAAGAGAAGGAGAGGCAGGCGAAGGAAGAAGGAGATCGGCAAACAAAGATTTATAAAAGACAAAGAAGATCTGGAAAGTGGATATGAAAATAAATGAAGACACAAGAAGCAGGAAGATAGTGGCGATGACGGATCTGACAGAAAAAAGCTCAATAATGAAAAAAAGAAAGATGAAACGTGGAATGAAAATATATGAAAGTAGAGGAAACGCCTTACAAAGAGAAGAGGAGGAGCCATGGCAACCAGAAGGGGAGAAGAAAAATAAATACGTATATTTTGTGTGTTTTTGTGTGTCACCGTGTCAATCAAAAAATCATGTCGTAACAATCAAATCACAGAGCGTGTACCATCTTATCCATATTTCATCTAGAGATGCACACTAATCAAACACTGCCTTATCTAACCTCACATCAGGAGAGCGGAAGGTCTTGAGCTAGCTTGGGAGATGGGTTTAGAAGATTGGTGGTAGAGATTTATTCGACTGCTATTATGAAGAGGCTGAATGATAGCGCAAATTTAGAGGCACATTCTAATTCTGCTATTTGAAGAATTAGTGAGTATAAAAAGATAAAAAAAAGGATTGGGAATTAATTTTGGTATAAATTTATAGGAAAAAAGATAATAATATAATTGTGTTGATTATCTTGTTTAAAAAAACTTATCTATAGAAAAAGATTTTTTATTTTTTTGGGATAATCCTATCTCAAATTTTATTAGTGTCTTTAGAGATGATAAAAGAGAGATTGTATTACTCTCCTTAGTTTGTATCTAGGGTTTTTCTCCTTTGGAGTTAGGCCTCGTGTCAAATAAAAAAAAAATAAAAACTTCTAACCTCACCACACATGTGAGTTGCTGTTACCAGCTTGTATGATCGCTGATGCAAATTATTAGACAATATAATATACTAAAATCTTTATTATATAGACAAATAATAATATCAAAAGCGAGAGCTTCAACTCTCGCGTATTAATAAAACCATACTCATTAGTCATTATCAATATGCGTTTATGTGAAACAAATCTCGTTATTCTGTTACCATCAAACAGTTTCCATTTGTGCAAAACAAGCATGTATGTTTCTAATTTAAAAGCATGCATGTGGTGTGTGTGCTGTCTGCTGTGTGGTATCATTTCTTATTACATTATGAGGAAATTAAATATATATATATATATATATATATATATATATTCATTATTTAAAAACCATGTTCGTCTCTCATATATGTGTTCTTTAAGCCAGCTAAGCACTAAAAGGATGGAAGCTAATAAGATACTTGAGATGACATTTTGGATTTGTGGATTTGGAATAATGGCTTTAGGCTTAGTCACAATCGATATAGCTCGGCTCAATTTAATTAAAATTATTCAAAGCCCCATGTGAGAGAGTATATGTGGCAAATAATTGTAGTTTGGTTCATGTTAGTTAATTATTGTGTCTAAATTATTCATATGGGTATTTTGTTATTATTATTTTTTTAAGGATATCTATTGCCTAAAGTGAAGTGATGATTAAACTTTTCACAGCAACAGAGAATAATAAACCGTGAATGATTAAAAATGAATGAGGTGAGAAATGAAAATGATGGTAGGGGGAGAGAGGGGAATAATGGAGAATAATGGGATAAGCTTTTTACCGAGATTATAAGACGGATTTAGAGGGGTAGGCCTAGGCTTCGGCCTCCAAATATTTTAAACATAAATTAATAAAAAAGTTGTTATATAATATATTATATAATTTTTTTATTTTATATTTAAAAGATAATATTACACTAAAAATTAAATTATTAAACATATTTAATATTTAATTTAATATAAGTAAAAATTTAACTCAAATATATTATTTATCTCTAATAATTATAAAAAAAGTAATAATATCCAAAAGAAAATTAGCCTAAATATTATTTATATCCAATAATAATAAAATGGCAAGGACTATCCAAATAAAAAAGAATTTAGGATGAAAATTATTATCAAATCATTTTTTAATCAGATAAAATCTTTAAATATTTAGATTTTATGATATAAAATATTGTCTTATATTAATTAATTCTAAAAAAATCCGTCAGTATAAAATTATATACATATTTTTTGTAATTTAAAACATATTTTTGCTATTATAAAGTATGGTGATTTGGTTTACTATGATAAGATGATCAAAAAATTGTCAATGCTATTATAAACTGTTAATGGATGAATACAGTGAATACGTATTTGCTTCTCATACTTAATTTATCTTTAATTACAAAAAATATTGCCACTAGAAGACGTGGCATATATATATTAGAAATCTTAAGAAAATATTTTTTTAAGAGTCAAATTTAGTAAATTATTTTCAAAGTTATATTGTTAACATAATAAAAGAGGATTACCTGGGTCTAATTTAATTTATTTATTTCAATTTTATATATAATGATTAAAACATCATAATAGACATAAAATTATAATATTTTTTTAGTTTTAATAAACACAAATTAACTATGAAAGCACACAAACATCGTATCTTTTAAAAATTACGAGTATAAACATATAATTTATTTTATTTATCAAATAAAAAATGAGATATGTATACTTTTAAAATTTTAAAAAGACAAATACCTTTTTAAAAAATTGGGAAGGTCTATGATGAAGATACTAAAGTGTCTTCTAATGAGGATATTCAATCTTGATCGTTGATTTATGCTAATAAAATTTGATGTGCAATTAAAGAAGAGAGAGAAACTTCTAAATATGACAATATCCTCATCAAAAAATACTTAATTGTCTTTATAGTAGAATTTTTCCAAAAAATTTTACAAAACTAAGTTTTACTTTCATAATCTTTTACTTTAGTTTGATTGTATTTTTTTAGGTCCTTGTCTCTTTTTTTTTTTTTTGAATAAGTATAGGTAACTAATGTAAAAATAACCAACATAACCAACATAGTAACCTTTTTCTAGGCCACCTCTTCTAATGGTATAGATCCTGATTGCGTCGTCGTCGTTAACACCATCGTCATCACCATTATGGCTTTTGGAGTTATTCTCTAACTTGATAGGGGAATGACCTTTCTCCATGGAGTCTATGAGCTTGAAATGGACCCGGGAGGAGTTGAATTATGCCGCAGGAAGGAATCTTGGGTGTTGGATCTCGTTGCGGTAGCACTTTTGGAGCTTCTCCATCTTGTGGTGGCACTGAACAGTTATCGTTTTGAGATGACGGGAAAAGCGAGGGGGAGTGCAGATGCTGGATCTGGAGGAGGGTTGGATTGCGGGGGAGAGGAAGAGGAGGCCATGGAAAAGAAAGATAGAGAGAGAAAAAGATAAAGATAGACAAGAGAAGAAATGAGGAACAGAGAAAGAGAATGTGAGGCTAGGAAGGAGAGAGAGAGGTGACGTAAGAAAGAGGGAAGGAATAGTAGTTGGTCAATTTTATTTTGCTGGATGTTCTATTTTATTTGTTTGGATGGTCAATTTTATTTTTTGGATGATCTATTTTTAAATTTTGGATGCTGACTTTTTGTTGGTTATTATTATGTTGGTTACCTAGCATAATTGTTTTATTATTATTATTATTGATTGTATACAGAAATATGAAAAATGAATTTTCTCATGCGAAATATTAGACTAAAAGTTTATACAATCCCACTACACTTCCAAGCATTTTACCCCAACCAAGTGGTTTTTTCCCACTTTCGACACTCACTCTCCCAAAATTCAAAAACCATGAAAACACGCGTGCTTTGTGTCCTAGCTTTTCTGCAACTCCTCATCCTCTTCCTCCTTCTTCTTCTTATTACTGCGTCGCTGCTACCGTTGCCGCCGTCGTTGTCGTTGCTGCCACCATCTTCGTAATCTTCTTCTTCTTCTTCCTTATCCTCTTCCATTTTCTCTTCTTTTTCTTCCTCCTTCTCCTCCTATTCCTTCACTGTTACGTTGTTGTTGTTGTTGTTGTTGTTGTTGTTGATGATGAAAAACTGAATTGGATTTTCATGAAAAATAGAAACGGATTTTCATATAAAATAGAAACAGATTTTCATATAAAAACTGAATTGGATTTTCACGAAAACATAAATGGATTTTCATGAAAAACAGAAACCAATTTTGAAGAACAACAGAAACGAATTTTCATATAAAAACTGAATTGGATTTTCACGAAAACAGAAATGAATTTTCATAAAAAATAAAAATGGATTTTGAAGAAAACAGAAACATATTTTCTTTCTTTTGTTCTTCTTCCTCCTTCTATAGGCATGGTTTTGGTCTCTCTAGGGGGTGTTCTTCTCACGCCTAGGCGTGGTTTTGGTGATGAATCCACGCTTAAGTGTGGTCTTGTTTAGCTCCAGGGTGATGTTGTTCATGCCTAGGCGTGACTTTAGGTGATGTTTTCACGCCTAGACGTGGTCTTAATGCTCCAGAGCTTGTTTCTTCTTTCACGAAAACATAAACAGATTTTCATATAAAATAGAAACGGATTTTAATATAAAACAAAAACGGATTTTCATATAAAAACTGAATTGAATTTTCACGAAAACAAAAATGGATTTTCATAAAAAATAGAAACGGATTTTCATGAAACAGAAACAAATTTTTTTTTCTTTTCTTCTTCTTCTTCCTCCTCTTCCTGCTCCTCCTATTCTTCTTCTTCTTCTTATTCTTCTTCTTCTTCTTCTCTGCATTCCTCCTTATCCTCCTCCTCCTCCTCTTTTTCTTCTTCTTCTCGTCCTTCTCTGTTTTTTGTTCATCTTCTTCCTCTTCCTTCTCCCTCATTATATTATCTTTTTTTTTTCCTAATCATCGTTGTCATCGTCACTGTCATTGTCATCGTCACTGTCATTGTCATCGTCGTTGCTGTTGCCGTCGTCGCTGCTGTCATCGTTGCCGTCGTCGTTGTCGTTTTCTTCTGCAGAGGAAAAGAAAGAAAAACGCTAATAGAAACGGGGAAAAGACGCGTGGAGGAGAGAAGTTTAGTCAAACTTGGTTGGTTAAAATGTTTGGCTGTATATAATTATTGAACTTTATAATCTATTGTTTCTTTTTTATTGATTTGGTAAGCTAATAATTTATTGGTTTTGGTTTTGTTTGTGTAATAATAATAATAATTTGAGTGTGTCCACTAAGATGGTGAGTAGGTAGGTGACAAATGAATGTTTGGTAAAATAATAATAATAATAATAATAATAATAATAATAATAACTAAATAAATAAATGCTTTATATTATTTACATATTAAAATTAGTCATTAAAATTAATTACTAATGTATAAATCTATTAAAATATATATTAAAAATAATAAAATTATGTATATATTTATTTATAAATACATAATAACTATCTTTGTTGACTGATTTTAGTGTGAAAATAATTTTTTTAAAGAATTAATTTAAGTATATTATTATACATTTCTGGACATAGTATTGATAAACAATAATTTTAGGTGAACAAGTGGTTTTACCAACCAAGTGGTTAACCAAATAAACTTAAACACGCGCTCTTTTCCCTTAATATAACGCCAAACCAAGTGTTTTAACCAAGCAAATAACCAATCAAATATGTTATTTTTCGTTTTTCATTTTTTTAGTTTTATTTGCGTGATTCATCATCGTTTTCGGCTTCCTCTGTTGTTAGATTTTGTTCTGCAACTTTCATCATTGTTTTCTTCTTTGTTTTCTGTTGTTAGAAGAAGAAGAAGAAAAAGAAGAAGAAGAAGAAGATGATGATGATGATGATGATGATGATGATGATGATGATGATGATGATAATGAAGATGATGCAGATGCAGACATGGAAGAAGGAAGGAAAGAAAAAGAAGAAGAATATGCAGATGCAGACTTAGAAAAAGGAAGGAAGGAAGGAAGAAGAAGAAGATTTTATTTCTGCGCATTATTGTTTTCTGTTTCTGCACAATATTACTTTTTATTTCTGCGCATTATTGCTTTCTATTTTCTGCGCAATGTTGCTTTCTTTTTCTGCGCGATGTTGCTTTCTATTTCTGCGCATTATTGCTTCATATTTCTGTACATCAACATCTAACAATGAAAACAAAGAAGAAGAAGAAGAAGAAGAAGAAGAAGAAGATGATGATGATGATGATGATGATGATGATGATGTTGTTGAAGGTGATGATGTAGATGCAGACCTGGAAAAAGGAAGGAAGGAAGAAAGGAAGGAAGAAGAAGATGATTTTATTTCTGCGCATTATTGCTTTCTATTTCTGCACAATGTTGTTTTCTATTTCTGCGCATTATTGCTTTCTGTTTCTGCGCATTATTGCTTTCTGTTGTTGTACAATGTTGCTTTCTATTTCTGCGCATTATTGCTTTCTGTTTCTGTACAATGTTGCTTTTTATTTCTGTGCATTATTGCTTCATATTTATGTACAACAACAACATACAACAACAACATCAATATAAAACAGAGAAGAAGAAGAAGAAGAAGAAGAAGAAGAAGATGATGAGGACGACGACAACGATGATGAAGGATGAAGAAGACGACGTTGACGAAGGAGGACGAGGAGGAATTGAATGTTCGTGAATGTGAAGAGTGGTAGTGAGAATGAGAGAGTACGTGGTTCGTTATGTTTTCGTTTTAATTAGTGCGTGGGAAAGTGGTTGGTTACAATGAGCGCGTATATACACGTGTTTTTATGTGAGAGTTGTGGTATTGTTTCAAAAACACTTGGTTGATAAAACCATTTGTTCAAATAGCGGAACTGATGTATAAAATAGAAAAATATAAATATTAGTATAGAAAAATAAAATTTATGTTTTGATATTTATATTTTTCATTGTATAGACCGTACATTTAAATAAATAAATAACGAGAGAGATAAAGAGAGAAATGAACGTTAACTTGCTGTGAAGCCGAAGCTTAGCCGTTAAATATAGCGTTGGAATCTGTGAGCTGTAACTGTAAGCTGTCGGTGCTGTTTTTCCAGTGATGACGGCGACACATACAACCGATCACCACCACACCAAAACCTTCTTCTCTCTTTACACCCTTCCCATCCCATCCCATCATCATCCCCATCATTTTCCAAATTAACACTTCAATAATATCCAACCTATATAAACATTATTCCACCGCCATTTTCCCACTCTCTCCTCTCCTCTCTCTCTCTCTCAAGGTTCTATTCTTACTTACTCACATACTTTTCATTTCTCACATTTCGTTTTTCTTTTCTTTCTTTCTTTTTTTTTTTGCTGCATTTTCTCGCAACCGTGTTGATCTTCCGTTGACTAACACTCACTACACGCTTTCCACTCTTCAATTCCTTGGTTGTTGATCTGATTCGGTTTCTGAAATTTCACCGTGCACGTGTAGTGTAGACTAAATTGATTCAGATGCAGAAGCTAATGATGATTGTTTCCGATTTTTCAGTCCAATTGATGTGATTATTAACAGCATTGGATACTTTAGAGCTAATTCGCGTTAGTTTGCGATTGTTTGATTCATGCTGTGGCAGGGACAGGGAGGCTTTGATGTTCTGATAGTCTCTCCACGATAGATCTGGAGAAGGGGGGCACTGTCCTGGACTAATCTGATTAGGGAGTATCCGTGCACCGAAGATGGCAGCCACGGTGACTTGGAGGTTAGCTTCCAACAATGGCACCACCCTCGCTGCTAATGATATGGTACTTCAGTTCTGCACGACTTTCATTTTCCCCCTTTTTGTTTGTTTTTAACTTTTATTTTTCCCCTATACTGTGTCATCCATAATTCGTGACCGTGACATCTTGATGGAATAGTTAGTTAGTTAGTTATATAGATAGAAGTTATATTTGGGTTACATAGGTATACATATGTAGCTTTGTTTTTTTTTATATTATTGTTATTCACGTTGTTCACTCTGTTTTACCACAATCCTAAAATAAATATTGGGGGAAAAAAACTACCGATGTTGAAGCAATGGTCTTATTTGTTTATTACATTTATTTTGTGGACAATATGATCAAGATGGGTGATGGGATATGTTGTGGTTTACTATGACTTAGTTTTCCATAACTGGATTTATGAATAGGCAACAGGGGAATGAGTAAAGAGATTACTGGTCATAATGTAGCATGGAATTAATAATTAAAGTAAGGAAAGGACCAAAACACATGCTTCTAAATTGATATTGTGTTGTGCCTAATATATCGTTAGCTTGTTAGCATCTGTGTTTATATATTCTTCGATATAGTTACTCGATGAGGTAAACAAATGGAACTATTTAGAGATATACAGACATTCCATTTGACCTTCTTGAATGCCATTCCTTTTCTATTTGCAGGAAAGAAATGGCGATGGGAAGGTTCAGGATACGGAGGCTTCAGCACACCATTCTGTTATGAAGATGGGATTAAGGTTAGTTTAACCTTAAATATGTCTTTTAAAGTTTAAATTTTGTCAAAGAGGAACAATCTGTAGCTTGGTAAAATGATTAAAGCGATTGCTTGCAATGTTGCTTGAGTCAGTGGTTGTACTTTCTTGTGTTAGGTGCATTTTGTGCTTTAGCCTCATTGCTTGTGCTTGCAGTCAAGCTAGCACCTGAGAGTATATCTTGTTGTACTGGTGTTCTAGTGTGTTTTCTGTGTCAAAATGTCAAATACAGAATGTTTTTTCTTAACAACTTCATACATAGAACCATCTAACTTGATGTTCTGTTTTATGGATTATGGAAATTTGAATATTTGGGCATACAAATTTGATATATAAACTTGTGTACTTTACATTCGTACTCTGTTTCAGAGAACGTAGCAGCAGCATGGAGGATCCAGATGGGACATTGGCAAGTGTTGCCCAATGTATTGAGCAGCTGCGTAAGAGCTCATCTTCTATGCTAGAGAAAGAGAACTCCCTGAAGCAGTTATCGGAGCTTATTGATATGCGTGAAAATGCTTTTAGTGCTGTTGGATCTCACTCTCAAGCAGTTCCAGTGCTTGTTTCCCTTCTCCGGTCAGGATCTTTGAATGTGAAGATACAGGCAGCAACTGTCTTGGGCTCCCTTTGTAAAGAGAATGAGCTGAGGGTTAAAGTCTTGCTTGGAGGATGCATTCCTCCATTGCTTGGTTTACTCAAGTCCAGTTCAGGTGAAGGTCAAGTAGCTGCTGCGAAGACTATTTATGCTGTCTCTCAAGATGGTGCCAAAGATCATGTTGGTTCAAAAATTTTTTCAACTGAAGGTGTTGTGTCAGTTCTTTGGGAACAATTGAAAAAGGGCATGAAGACTGGAAATGTAGTTGACAATTTGTTGACTGGAGCATTGAAGAATCTCTCCAGCAGTACAGAGGGATTCTGTAATGCCACAGTACAAGCTGGAGGAGTGGACATATTAGTGAAGTTATTAACAACGGGACTGTCTGGCACTCAAGCCAATGTGTGCTTTTTACTCGCATTCCTGATGATGGAGGATGCATCTATTTGTTCAAAAGTGTTGACAGCAGATGCAACAAAACAACTACTCAAACTATTAGGCCCCGGTAATGATGCTCCTGTTAGAGCTGAAGCAGCAGGGGCGCTCAAATCTCTGTCA
>JASCZI010120961.1:18225-34754 GCA_036250425.1 Stylosanthes scabra | reverse complement strand
CCCCCCCCCCCCCCCCCCCCCCCCCCAACAAAAAAAAAAAAATTGTTACAATGGACTAACAAAGTTTTTATGGTCTTTTAGCTGCTATTGAGAAGGATTTGTGGGCTACTGGAACTGTGAATGAGGAGTATCTGAAAGCCTTAAATTCTCTATTTAGCAACTTCCCACGATTGAGAGCAACTGAACCAGCAACTCTTAGCATTCCTCATCTTGTAACATCCTTAAAGACAGGCTCAGAGGCTACTCAGGAAGCTGCCTTAGACACACTCTCTCTGCTCAGGCAAGCTTGGACTGCATGTCCTGCAGAAGTTTCAAGAGCTCAATCCATAGCAGCTGCAGATGCTATTCCTTTGCTACAATACTTAATCCAGTCAGGCCCACCTCGGTTTCAGGAGAGGGCAGAATTCTTGTTGCAGTGTTTGCCTGGTACGTTGGTGGTGATCATCAAGCGTGGTAATAATATGAAGCAGTCTGTTGGAAATCCAAGTGTTTATTGTAAGCTAACACTTGGCAATACTCCTGCAAGGCAGACCAAGGTATATATTTTCTCTTAAGCATTGCATACTTATGATATTATGATCTACTCCTGTACTCGGAATGAAGTGACATGGGTGTAAAATGTACAGACAAAGAGATTTGATACGTTGTATTAACTTACTCTGAGACTCATAGATGATTTGTCTCTCCATGTCAACTGTCAATCATGGTCAAATTCTATTGATAAAGTTATCTACTCTATCCAAATGTAAATAGAAATGGTCAATTACCATATCCTTTATATAGCTGCTGCTGCCTTGTGTGTTTGTGAGTTATTGGTTTTGAGGAGGGAGCCAGAAAAGAGTAGGGCTTGAAGTATGAAGATTAGTTCATTTTACAATTCAAAGTTCAAAACCTTCCTTATTCCATTCTCCTCTAAAATCAAAACTCATAAACAAACTTGAAAGAAAATTTCTGCTGGTCCTACACTGTGGGTTTATTGCCACGTGTAGGCGGCTTCAGAATACAGATTCACTCAATCTGATTATTTTATGTGGAAATTCTTAGCTTTTAAGTTCTTGTCCCATCCCTCATGACAATCTTAAGTTCTATTATATTTGAAGTTTTAAGATGTAAGGGGTATGTATTTATTTCCTGAATAAGGGGATGTATCATACACTAAGAACAACATATTTTCTGCTGTATAGGCTTTATTGTAGATTAGTTTTTTTTCTGCTAGAATATACCAAATTACTAATGACAGTGAGAATGTGCTTATCAGGTGGTCTCAACTGGCCCCAATCCGGAATGGGACGAAAGCTTTTCATGGGCCTTTGAGAGTCCTCCAAAAGGCCAGAAGCTTCACATTTCTTGCAAAAATAAGAGCAAAATGGGAAAGGTAAATGCTGATGTTTATTTTCAGCTCTTTCCTCCTCCTCCTCCTCCTTTCATTCTATATAAGTTAAGATCAATTTACACCGGTATCAATTTAAGTAAACATTACACCATTTAATAACCTTTTGTTCATGTAATTTTTTTAAAAACCAACTATTGCATTAGAAGCATATGTGTTATAGATCATCTCTAAAAAAAGAATTTATCTCAACTCAAAATTGTTTGTTATAGGTTTTATATACTTGAAAAATCAATGTAATATATTTGTTCAACATATGCAAAAACAAAAGTTTTTCAATTACATTCTTACCGATTTGAATGTAAAATTGGTCTTCAATCTATGTTATTGTAATTCATTGGTTGGATCAATAAAATTTACATTCTATAAAAAATTATAGTTGATTTAACTTGAATTGATGTTATTAGATCTTAACTCACTCTATATATAATATTAATTAAAAATTTTTTTGCTTTTACACTTCTACTGAACCTGTGTTTTGTATCTGCTCAGAGTTCATTTGGAAAAGTGACAATCCAAATTGACCGGGTGGTAATGCTGGGAGCAGTATCTGGAGAGTACACACTCTTGCCAGAAAGTAAAAGTGGCCCCTCAAGGAATCTGGAAATAGAATTTCAGTGGTCCAACAAGTGATACCCTTGTCCTTTCTTAGTATCAAGCTTTGAATCTTGAACATAGGATACATGATTTAAATGAAATTTTTGTTCACATTTTCTATTATTTATCATGCTTTTGTAATTTGTATATAGCAGCAGTTGTTTATTTTTTTGGTCTACGGTCTCAGACAAATTCTTTTGTCATTAATATTCTTTGTAACTTTTTTTTTTTTTTGGTCTGGATATTCTTTGTAACTTTAAGTTGTAAGTCACCTTCATTGCCTAGGACTAGGGCATGGCCTGCTTGGAGCACCTTATATGCTTTTTGGGGTGTTGTCAATTTACAGAAGAATAGTGGGCCTGTTTTAATTATGCTTTGTGGGGTTGTACAACAGCGAGAAAATTCATCATAAAACAATAATGGAAAGCAAGGCAGTTGAATCGCAATCCTTGAATCCAATTGGTAGACAATCGTACGATTCATAAGACATAATATAATATTATAATATACCATGATACTATTAAGAAAATAACATTTTAGACTAAAATTTACAAAATTATTTAGTATAAAAAACACGTGTTACCAAATGATGAAGTGTTTTATTAATAACTTAATATTATTTTTCCTTTTAAAGTTTTTATTTTTATTTTTTGTCTATTGGGCCACTCTAAAAAGGATCACCACCCAAACAATCAGAACCCCCAATCTCCTTGATACCCTAACAAGTATTATTCCCTACTATCGGCTATCCCTGTCCTAACTAGCGCAGCTTTGATATCCTCTACAATCAATGCTTCTTGGTCTTCTTCTTCATGAAATCTTTTCACTTGTGTCGTTTCTAGAATGCTTCTTTCTTGTTGATTTTGATAATTTTTCACAGCAATTACTTCTTCCTTTTAAATTCTACTAATATTTCCACCTGTTGTACTCTGCTTTGTCTGACATTGAAAGAGGGATAAGTGCTCTAATTCGGGTTTAAATTACTAAGCACAGTCTTCTCTCTCAGATTCCATGGAAGCAATTCGACGGAAGCCACCAATCTTCATCACGGACTGCTACTGCAGATGGCAACAGTATTCTTTCGTACTGTGGTCGGTGTTGGGTTGGCTCCTTCTTCTTCTTTTTTGAATCGGAACTTCGCTCATAAATTACAATTCTAAACCTTATCGTGCGATTCATAGCTTGAATCGCTCGATTCTAACACCCATACAATTCAAGTCAATCGTCGACCCTCTGACTCGTATCGAATCGCACCATTCACGATTCAGAATCATGCGATTCGACTACCATGATGCAAAGTGTCCTTATTTAGATTTAAATGGACTTACCTTATGTAGCTCTGTTTACATGACGCATATCCCACAGCCTTGTTGCGTTTTAAGGCTGCGTTGGATAAGAGACTGAGACTGAAAGACTAAGACTACATTAGCTTTGTGTATTGTGTTTGTAAAAAATTAAATTGTGTGGAGACTAAAAAAGATGAAATGATTAAAATACCCTTGCTATTAAATTGTTTTTTCCTAACCATCCTTTTCCCAGCCCCTTTCCATATCCCTATGATGATCCCCTTTCCCCGGCCGCTGATATCCCTTTATCTTCTTGCCATAGGGACTTTTTGTTAATTTGGAAAGCAAGCTGCAGAAGCAGAAGTGAAGAATTTTTTTTATATATACATGTTCTTGAGCCTTCCTGCCTCTTCATCCATAAGCTGGCCAAGCTTCTGATCCAAATCCCACATACTGCCCTTGTTATCACTATCTTCATCACTCTCAAACCTCGAAACAATTTCTGCACAGTTCAATGACTTTAAACTAATAACACCTATGCAATCTTATCTCCCTCTTCCTCAATAAGTTTTTACTGGAATTTCCAGCAGCTAAGTTTTCAGCTTCCAAAGAAAATCTACTTAGCATCCATGCATGTTCCAACAACGAATCCAACTCTCACTTGCAGCTGCATGAAATGAGAACAAAAAGCATCACATTGAAAATAGTCGAGTTGGTGAAAATGGTGGAGGGGAGTGGTAGAGACATGAGAGAGGAGTAGAATGAAAAAAAGACAGAGGGTAATTTGTGAAATTGTTAAAGTTAGACAAGGGTAACTTTGGAAATAAATGTTATTAAAGTTTCAGTCTCAGTCCTAGTCTTTCAGTCCCCACTATCTGGAGGTACTGAAAATACTGGAATTTTGGAGATTGATACTGAAATTTTAGTTCCAGTACCTGTCCAACAAACACAATACTAAATTTCAGTCCTCCAGTTTCAGTTCCAGTACTCAAAACCAAACACTACCTAAGAGAGGTTTGGCAAGCTCTTCCTCTTGTAGTAGGTGCTCCTTGTCTACTGAATCTATACCTCATTGCCTCTTTTTCTGCACTAAAGCTCATTTTGTTTGGTTGTCCCTTGGTTTTGACTCTCTTCCTTTGGATAACCTCTCTTGTTTTGAGGCTTCGGTTCGCAAGTCTTGTGACATTAATCTTCCCTTCTTTGCTGCCGGGTTATGGTGGGTGTAGAGGGATAGAAATAATGACATTTTCTGCCCCAATGAACCATGGAGTTGTGGTAATATCATTTCCCTTTGCAGAAAATCTGCCCAAGATTCCTCTTTTATTTATCATGCTTCTCGGTTTTCCTTCTTCGCTGGCCTGTGTTTGTCCTGGTGCCCACCCCGTATTTCTTTTATCAAAGTTAATTGTGATGGAAGCTTCTTCCCGAATGGTAACCTTGCTGGCTTTGGTTGTGTTGCTCATGACAGTCAAGGAAGATGGTTGAGGGGCTGTTCTGGCAGTATTAAAGAGACTTTGGTCCTTCGTTGTGAGTTGCTTGCCTTATGGCATGAGCTTTGGCTAGCTTGGGAGATGGGTCAAAGATCAGTTATCTGTGAAAGGGATTGCCTAGATGCCTACAATTTAGTTCATTCTAATTCTATAGCTTTTGCCCACCAAGACTTGATTTTAAAGATCCAAGAATTTCAATCTCGCCCATGGCAAATCTCAATTGTTCTTATTGATCGCACTGCTAATGGAGTAGCCGATCTTTTGGCTAAACAAGCTACCACATCTCAATAGGATTTGAAAGAATGGGTTTCTCCTTCCTTTGATATTTCTCTTTTAGTTGACCAGGAGATGCTTAAAGCTTTTGTACAATGTTTTATTTTATTATCCTATCCTATTATTATATTAAAATCACCTACTAGTAGCTCCATTGATTGACAAGTGGAGCTGCTGGTAGATAATTGGTTAACACATTAACCAATGTTTAAAGCTTTTGCACAATGTTTCATTTTATTATCCTATCCTATTACTATATTAAAACTACCTACTAGCTCCACTCATAAGTGGAGCTGCTGGTAGATAATTGGTTAGCATATTAACCAATGTTTAAAGCTTTTGAACAATGTTTCATTTTATTATCTAGATATCTATCACGTGGAGCTGCTAGTAATAATTGGTTAGCACATTAACTAATGTTTAAAGCTTTTGTACAATGTTTCATTTTATTATTCAGATATCTATCACGTGGAGCTGCCGGTAGATAATTGGTTAGCACATTAACCAATGTTTAAAGCTTTTGTTTTAAAACTTTTGCACAATGTTTCATTTTATTATTCAGATGTCTATTATCTATCTATTATTTATCACAAGTGGAAGGAGGATTAAAAAAGTTTGAGTGGAAATTTTTTCCCTCAAAATTTGAAAATCAAATAATTTTTCTTTTCTCTTATTTCAAAAGAAAAGAAACAACAATGAAAAGAAAAAAAATCTTCTCTATGGTCTCTCTTCTCCCTCGTTCATTATATCTCATTAGTTTGTGCCCTCTCTTTTTTCTTTGTCTATTTTTTCATATTTCATCTACCTCTTAATATGATCAGTTTACTTCAAAATTAAAGTATCATATTCCATCTATTCTCTCATCTTATCTCTCTTCACCTTTCTCTCACACAAAAAGTAATTTGTAAAAGAGAGTGAAGAAAGAAAGAAAATATGAAGAAGCAGATGGGATGAAAATGACGAGAAAGTGGAGAGGAAGAAGAAGACAACGGACGCTGCTTCTGCGGCTATCATCGCTAAAATGACGAGAGAGAGAGAGAAGATGCTAACATTAACGAATGAGAAGAGTGTCCTTAACACCGTTGAGCTCGCCGCTGCTGCCATTTTTGCCTATCTCACTGCCTATGTTTGCCGAGGAGGATAGAGGTGGAAAAGAAAGAGATCTTAAAGAGAGAGAAAGAGGGGTGGAGAACTGGAAAGAAGGCGAAAGATGAGGCTGAAGCCACTGCTGCTATCGTAACTATCGAGCTCGAAAGATGTCGTCGTTGAGCTGCTTTCACTACACCTTTACCGATCTTGCTCTATTCCGCCACTGCTCTTGCTCCACTCTACTACTGTTGTTTTCCGCTGCTCCATTTATATATGTATTTTTTTAAGAAGGCATCAATTTATTTCGTATCATCTATGATTTTCTTTTTATAAAAATTATAGAAAATTATATTTAAAAAATCAAACACGGAAATTGTTTAGAACTTGCAATTTTTTTTAATATGAACATTGTAATGCGGATGTTCTATTAATTTTACATATAAGTTTTGGCTTTTCATGTATTTTAGTTTTTTTAATTAATTCTATTGATTCCTATGTTTTGGTCTTTTTGGGATTTGGATCTAAGTTCAAATATGGTGGAGAAGAGTTGTTGGAGGAAGCCATTGGTGTTCTCAAATCTCCCAATACTAAGGTATTTGAATATACAAAAATATCATATTTGTGTTTGGTCAAAATTAGAATCGATTTTGGGGATTGAAATTTGATTTTGCAGTTTTTACTAGTGTCTGATTATAGCCACTTTAAAATTTTGATTATGGGAGAGTTAAAAAAATATTGTTTTCTGCCAAAATCCCTCTGTCAAGTAAATTACCACCAGAAGAAATTTTATTCTCTCTCATTTATAAAGTGCTTTGAATTTTGAATTTTAGATGTCTCTGAAAGGAAGATAAAATTTACGTCCAACCTTTTTGTGTTTGATCTGTTTTTATAATTGGAATAAATAATAAAAATTATTCAATTAATATATAAAATTATGTAGTTATTGATTTTATAAAATAATTCCCTGTATCATACATTTTTTAAAATAAACTAATTTTTTCTATTATGTAATAAGAATTTTTATTAAATTTGTTTGTATAAAAGTGGATGGAAAATTAGTATGTTTAATATTAATAATTTTGTATTTATAAAATAAAAATAAGAAAAATAATTTTAGGGGCCAATTTGATTTGTGTTCATTAATTTCAGGGGCTAAATGAGTCGCAAGTGAAATTCTAGTGGCCTTTTTGAGTTATGTACATTGACAATGTAATAGTGACACGTGGACAAATCATATTGTGATATGTGGCACTGTTGTCCATGTCAATATGCCATATTTCACTCATTGTCACTTTGTCGCTCAAACGGGCCGACCCGCCTTGCACCGGCCTGCCCCGCCAAAAGCCCACCCCGCCTATTATGGCGGTCTTAAAATCCCACCCCGCCCGGCCTGATGGCGGATTGACGGGTTGGCGGGCTAAGCCCGCAAAGCCCGCCTATTTTTTTTTTTTTAAATAATTCAATTTATTAAAAAAAAATATATAATTTTACAAATATTTCAATAAATTATAATGTTTAACTAAATATTATTCAAAACATTTAATTAAACATGTCGTTTTTTAATATAATTTCAAAAATTTCAATAGCTTATAATATTTTTTACAAATAACTAATTATTTTCTTAATTCTTTAAAAAGTAGCGGAAAAATGAGGCCCAACGAGCTAGCCTGCCCCGTCCTGCCGAAGTCTACGGGTTAAACGGGGCGGGTTAGGCGGGTTTTTAATTAACGCGGTTTTGAAATCCTAGCACGGCCCGCCTTTTTCGGCGGGTTAAGTGGGCCGGCCCGACGGGTTTAGGTCCGTTTGACACCCCTATGCTCAGTGCCACGTGGCCCAACCATCTTTTGACACGTGGCACTACATGTCCACATCAGTATGCCACGTCAGCACGCCGTTATTAGAAGACTGCTCAGGGGCCAACGTGAGTCACATATTAAAATTTCGGGGTAAAATTGAATAACTTAAAAATTCAGGGACTAATTTAAGTTGCGATTGAAACTTTGGGGCCAATTTGAATTTTAACTCTCGATTGCGGCCATAATATTGCTTATCACTTATCAATCCATGTTATTTTTCGATTTCCATTCAAGAGTTCTTATGTGTAGAATGACATTATTGACTATTGAATACTAAAAAAAGCAGGCATAAAAAATCAATTTGGGTTGGTCTAGTAATGAGCTCACTAGTTCATTTAAGCAAGTGTCGGAGGCTCGAAACCTGTCTTGTGTATACAACAACATATTGACTAGCGACAAACCCTTAAATAGAACTCAGATTTGCGATGTATTAGTTCTTGAAGCAGACATGAAAATATTAAGTAGCGTTTGAAGTAATACTATGGCCACTTAAAGCTAGTCAGTTGTTCAATCTAGTCCACTAACCCACCACGAATTTGAGCTTTATTTAAAGATTTGTTACTAATCAATTAATTGCTATATGTATAAAACGTAATTTGAATCCTAACACTTATTTAAATTAATTAATGAGCAAATCACTACACCAACCCAAATTGGACCAACTTTATTCTCACAGACAAGACGAACGCATCTTGCGCTCGGCAGATTGGGGTTGGGCCAAAGTCGGATTATTGTAGCTTGGAGTCTTATTAGGCCAGTTGCATATTGGACTTGGGCCACTACTATGTTAAAACGTAAAACAATTACTATATCCTGACTTAAAAAACAATTACTATTGAATTCATAAACCTTTCAATGCAAAAAAATGATAAACTTTTTAAAATGAATTTTTTAATGGAAAAAGATTCTGAAGAAATTTTTTCTGGAATAGTTAACCAACTAGATTGAGTGGGTTAATTGAGATTATGAAGAGTTTAATTAATTTGGACAACGTGATATTGTAAATTATTTTGCATAACCATCCATTTAAATCACTTTTTTTTTTTTTTATAAATTTATGCAACATGTGTGAATATATAATATTTTTTACATGATAATATGTAATTAGATACATTGTTAAAAACATTTTAGACTAACTGTTCATGGAAACTATCTCCTTTTATAATTTGAAAATATATGATAATAAAACTCCAAAATATTTCCCATGATTTTTCATTCATTCAGAAGTGTAAATTTAATTGGAAGATTTGAAAAACGTGATCAACAAATTCTTTATCCCAAAGCTAACTATATTAATTGAAAGGTAATGATTATTTAAAAGTATTTTTTTTTTAATTTAGAAGTTCTCTCAAAATAATATGAATTATGATTTATAATTTAACATATGCAAAATAAATTTAAATTAGAAAGCGATATTCTTTTTTTTTTTTTTATCAAGCTAAAGAATTTTATTCTACATTATTTTTTAATTACTCATTTATATTTTTTTCAATTATATTTTCTTTCTTTTCTTTAAATAAGGACCAGTCTTTCTCCCTGATATATAGAATTGCTAGCTAATTGTAATATGATTATTTCTCTTTACTTGAATTTCGTCTAGATGCTTCATTATTATGTTATGCGTCGTTTTTATTTTCATCTGAAGTATTAATTAGAAAGCAAGGAATGAGAATGAAAAGGCATGGAGCCAGCCATGGAAGAAGAAGGCCCACAGTGGTAAAAGACAAATCACAAATGCACAGCACCGCACCCAAAACAATCAATCAATTCCCCGTTTAAGTTGGGATGATGAGTCATGAAGTAGTTAAATTAAATCATTTGTCTATTTATTATTTAAATAAGTGATAAGTGATTAGAGTTTAGGAAATTTGAATCACAACGATACAACGGTGAGTGCCTAATTGAATTCTTAAATAGAGTTTATATTTACGTTGGATTAGTAATTGATTTAAGGATAAAATAATATTTTAATTATAAATGATTAAAGTATTAATGTAATTTATATTATTTTAATTTAAAGATAATTAAAATATTCAGTATTTTTAAATTTACAAATATTAAAAATCAGCAATTTTAATATAAAAAATTAAATAGTGTCTAATAAAAGAAAAAAAAAATTGATCACCTATATATTAATTTTCTAATATCAGTAATTTATATATAATTTTAGTAATCATTAATCAAGTTATAATGCTGGGTTAAAATCAATTATCATATATTTATATATAAATATGTATTTTATTTAACTCTTTTTAAATTTTTTTATATATGTATATATTTTATTTAACTCTTTTGAAATTTTTTTTTATTATAATGATGGTTTAATGGAGGGGAAAAAGGACAAATAATGATTTCACATCAGATACCGTCACCGTTCCCTTTCCCCATTAATAAACATAAATTATGTTTCGTTTTGTTTTATTATCCTTCCTATCCAGACACAGGACACAGCTAAAGCCACACTCTCACAAAAACAGTAACAAACACTCCACACTCAACTCAACTCAACTCAACTCTCTACACGCACATCAACACTTCGCCATCTTTCTTTCTTTCCCCTCATACATACCACCTTCAAAATCAAACCCTCCCTCACACTAACCCTCTTTCTAATCACACTAATTAACACATCTTAATCTCTCATTTACCCCGCTAAACACTCACACTTTGGAGAAAGTGCTTGCGTAGATCTCGAGCCTTCGATCCCGATGCGGACGCGGTCCTCGTCGTCGTTCGTTACTATTCTGTTACTCTCCTCGTTCTTGCTGCTGCTTTCTCCAACGGCTTTCTCAATGCCGTTACAACAACCGTCCACGTTCTCCTTCAAGCTCATTCACCGGTTCTCCAAAGAACTGAACCTGGTTCGCCACCGGTCCGGTTCGGTTCCCGACCGGCGAACCATTCTCTACTACCAGATGCTTCTTCAAAGAGATAAGATCAGGCTCGGCGCTCGCCAGCTCCTCTTTCCTTCTCGCGGTCCCAAAACGATGTCGTCCGGCAACGACTTCGGCTGGTAACTAACCTAATCATCAATTCTTTTTATATGAACCCTAAGTTTCTATTTTCTATGCTTAGAACTGATTCTGATTAGTAATAATTTGCTCAAATAGTTCAAGTGACGAGATATTTGTGAACCATAGCGTGCTTCGGTTGAACTTTTAAAACGAATAAATGGTGAAATTAATGTATTTTTTTTAAAAAATTATTATTATTAGTTTTTTTTTACTTTGTGTGATTTGGTTAGGTTGCATTACACTTGGATTGATATAGGGACACCGAGTACTTCGTTTTTAGTGGCATTAGATGCTGGGAGCGATCTGCTATGGGTTCCATGTGATTGCATACAGTGTGCCCCCTTGTCTGCTAGTTACTATGCCAATCTGGTATGCTGCCTAATCTTATTTAGCTATCTATTTATATATACGATTCGCTATGATTGTTGATACTGTAATGTTATGGTAGTAGCAATTTGTGACTGTAGCAATTTAAAACAACAATTTAGCATTCCATCATGCAAGAAATCCGTATGTTTGAATGGTAGGCTTTGAAGGGAAGGCACATATTTCTTACTTTTGAAGTTAGGAAGTTATAGTATAAACCAACAGTCTCTAGAGAGTCCATTAAACTTCAACTGTTTGAGTCAAGTCTGGCTTTACTACAGGGGAATCTCCCAAATACCAGGTGTCTTTTCTAT
This sequence comes from Stylosanthes scabra, assembly GCA_036250425.1. Lineage (NCBI taxonomy): Eukaryota > Viridiplantae > Streptophyta > Magnoliopsida > Fabales > Fabaceae > Stylosanthes > Stylosanthes scabra. The sequence continues at coordinate 23,079 of JASCZI010120961.1, read as the reverse complement.
TAGGAATAAGAATTAATCTATGTGTACTACCGTACACCTCCGTACACACCATTTACAACACGGAAAAATGTAAACATTCTGTGCTGATATTTAAATTTTTCCGTGTTGAAAATGATGTGTACGGAGGTGTACATTAGCACATGTAGCATTACCGTAATAATAATAATAATAATAGTAATAATAAAACAATCCGTAAGACTGAAATATGGGATTTTGTTTAAGTTAAATAAATGTTGAACCACTTGAATTAACCAAGCATTGTATACCAATCACTTGAGAGCAAGTACCAACAAAGCTATATAATTTTGATAAATCATTAAAGCTTAAAATTGAAGATTTTGTCATAATAAATGAAAAGCCTACTAGCCTTGTCCCTCTATAACTCTCCTTTCTAAACATAGCCTTAGCTGGAAATCAATTTGGGAGGCCAATCATGACATGAGAATGCCCATAGTCTTAATCTCACAGTAATATTTGTCAAGATGTCCAGGTAAAAAGACTAAAGTGTTTAATGTCTAATATAACTCCATTTTCAATGAAGTTAGAGGGTAAGCTAAGAGATGATAACAAGGTAGGTTTAGCAATTAGCACTTATTTTGCGATAATTGATTGGCAGGTGCTCCCTCATGTATGGGGCATCTATTATGCAGGATAGAGATCTGAATGAGTATAGCCCTTCTCGTTCAAGATCCAGCAAGCCTCTGTCTTGCAGCCATCAGTTTTGTGATTCGGGTTCAAACTGTAAGAGTTCCAAGCAGGAGTGTCCATACACAGTTAATTACGTATCAGTAAATACATCGAGTTCTGGATTGTTGGTTGAGGACATATTGCATCTTCAATCAGGAGGTGGCGGCAGTGCTGGCGGATCTAACACTTCTGTTCAGGCTCCAGTTGTTTTCGGGTGTGACTGAATGATCCTATCTTTATTACTACAACATCACTTCCCCTGATGAATGATGGTGTTCCATTGTGTTAAAAATAGCTTCCTGATTTTATTTTATTTTTTCCGACTTCATTTTTGACGAGTGCAGGTGTGGTATGAAGCAAAGTGGTGGGTATTTAGATGGCGTAGCTCCGGATGGCGTCCTTGGTTTGGGACCAGGGAAGAATTCAGTTCCAAGTATTCTTGCTAAATCAGGACTAATCCGTGATTCTTTCTCCTTGTGTCTTAGTGATGATTCTGGTCGCATATTTTTTGGGGACCAGGGATCATCCATCCAACAACAGTCCACTGCATTCTTGCCATTAGATGGAATATAGTATGGAAATATGTGCTTTAAGTCAGTTTTCAATCTCTTGCATTGAATTACTTTAGACAATTCCATCATGCTAATTGTGATGAATTTGCTTGTTAGTTCAACCTACATTATTGGAGTGGAGACATGTTGTGTCGGGAATTCTTGTCTCAAAATGACGAGTTTTAAAGCACAGGTTGATAGCGGAACGTCATTTACATTTCTTCCTGGGCATGTCTATGAATCCATAGCAGAAGAGGTACTTTGGTTTTATGAATTCGATGCAGACAATGCTTAATTGTTAATGTGCATCTGTACTTATCTAAATCCTTTGCAACCTGCTTAATATTGCTATATTTGTGGCAGTTTGATAAAAAGGTAAATGCTTCAAGAGTTACCTTCAAAGGGTCTTTCTGGGAGTATTGTTATGCTTCCAAGTGAGTATATTTGATAGATTTTGTCTCTATCTCACTCATTTGTAATTTTTTCCTCGATGTTTGGGTTTTGCTAAATGGAAGATTGCTTTAATATCTTTTTCTTTTTCTTATCCCCCGCCCCCGTCAAATCTATGTTCATTCAGTTCACAAGACTTGCCAAAGGTTCCCAACGTAACATTCATGTTCCAGCAGAATAACAGCTTTGTGGTCTATAATCCTGTGTTTTTAGTGAATGATAGTCAGGTCAGTGCAGATTAAGTAATATATCTTTTCTGTTTTCAATGGACAATGTTGTACAGAGTCAAATATTCACCTTTAAGAAAATTAAAAGGGAAATAAAATAAATATGAAGGAAATGAAAAAACTACAATATAATTTCTTCTGTAGCAGGTGTAGCTAAATCCTGAAGACTGATCCTTTTTGTGCAGAGAATAATTGGATTTTGTTTAGCCATAGAGCGGGTTGAAGGGGATGTGGGAACAATAGGACGTAAGTTTACATATTTCCTATGACAAAGTCTATTGATTGCTCCTTATTCTATAGGATAAAATGATATTTATTTTGACCCTTAATATAACCTTTTGCAGAGAACTTCATGAAGGGATATCGGTTGGTATTTGATCGAGAAAACAAGAAGCTCGCATGGTCACGATCAAATTGTGAGTTATTTTACCCCGTGTCATATGAGTCCAAAAAATAATCATGCTAGGTGTACATAAAAAATCAGCCATCAAATCATGCATTGAAAATTACTTAAAACATATATGTATTCATACACAAATAAATAGTGGCTGATTTTATTATTGATTTTTGTGTGTACATAGCATTTTTTATCCAAAAATTGTATGCTCACTACTTCAAATCTATATGCTTCTAAATCTTAAATAGTTTTACCAAATTTGTAATTAACTCCTTACATTAATTTTCAATTGGGTCAATACACTAGTTTTAAATATGTAATCACATCCTTGCTGTTCCAAAAATGTTTAACTTAACGAAATATCTCAAGGCATATTCACTAGTGATTTGAGATGAATGAAGATGTTTTTGTATTTTTGTACTGTTAGTATGGATCTAATTACAGATTTAAAATTGGTGTAGGGACCAAATTGAAAACTTTTTATAGCATATAGACCTAATTTAAAATTTGGAGAAACTATAAGAATTGGCAGAATAATTTAACCAATTAAAAAAAAAAAAACATAGTGAAGCTGACAACCTTGGTCGTCTTTGCTGATGTACCCCTAACTCTCCCTCTCCTTATGTAACTTTTTTTTGCTTAAATGCTATATGCATCTATAGGTAAGGATCTCAATCTAGGTAAGGCAATGCACCTTTCGCCTCCAAACGAGACGGCCTCACATCCATTACCAGCAGATGAGCAGCAGAGAACCAAAGGGAATTCGGTGGCTCCAGCTGTTGCCGGTACAGCTCCCCACAAACCTTCAGGCGCTACATCTTTGATGATTTCATGTCGGCATTATTGGCACTGTTATTTGTTTCTTCTGTTCCAATTTCTAGTAGCCTTCTTATGAGACCTTCAGTTTCTTATGTATTTTCATATATAGCATGTCTAGTTAGCTTTACATGTATATGTATACCCAATTCCGTTAGCATTTTGTCCTCCTAGCTTTGTAAGTAATTTAGAGCTTACGCCATACAATGCTGTTAGTTTTTAACATTACCAGCATTTGGTTCCTTGCGGCATTGTAACGGACCTTTTATTTTCCTGTTTACCCCCCGCTGGGGGCGAGGTTATGTAAATTAATTTGCTTCTTGTCCTAAAGAGTAAAGACCACCCTATTTAAGTTTAGATTAGCTATTTTTTTAATGAGAGTTTAGGACGTAACAATTTTTATCAATATTAACTAAAATTTTAGGTCAACATTTTATTTTCAGGGTAAAATATCGTTTTTATTCCTAACGTTTGGGATAAGTCTCAAAGATATACCTAATATTTAAAATGTTTTATTTGTGTTCCTAACATTTTGAAATTGTACCACAGTAAATTTTATTAGTATAAATTCTAACAATTTACTCTTTCAAATGCAAAATTTTATTTGTGTTTTCTAGGTTCAATGTTTACTACAATCATAGTTGAACAACTAAAAAAAAGGGTAAGATTTAGGTGAGGAAGAAGAAGCGATATGTCGTTATGTGCTTCTTTTCTTTTTATGTTTGTGTTATCTTTGTATAGTGTGAGAAATAATGACACAAATGAAATGGACATATCACTTATAATATTTTAAGTAGTGTTTGGAAGAGAGACAGAAACTGAATTAAATTTGTAAATGTGTTTGGTTTAAAATTTACTATGAGATAGAGACTGGAAAATAGAGATTGAATTGAGTCAACAGTGAAGGACAAAGATTAATATTGGAAACTTTAATGTTGAGTGAGGGTATTTGAGTAAAAAATTTTTATTAAAATTTCAGTTCCAATCCCTATCTAACAAACACAATACTAAGTCTCAGTCTCAATCCCCTTTACCAAACGCTATATGTGTATAGTTTTGTTGGTGAATTTTACAATTACTTGATGGTGGGACAAAATTAATATGATTTCAAAACGTTAGAAATATTTTTAGAACTTACCCTCAAATATTAGGAACGAAAATTATACTTTACCAATATTTGGATTTATATATAGAATTTAAAGTTTAAAATTAAAGTACTTAGTATCATTAGTTATAAACATTATTCTTTTCTAAATCATCTTTATTTACTTTTTATTCTATAGTTATATTTGAAATTCTTGTGGACTATTTAAATATCGTATTTGTCCATTCTCACTTGTCTTCCCAAGTATTTTGTATTAAAATAGTCTGAATATAAGTAATTTTTTTTGGTGTCTTGAATATAAGTCATTTAAATAGCTCAAGCTATGTATATAAAAAAGGGATATATGTGTTCTAATAACGTTAAGTTTCTAATTGTTTATGTTTAGTTTCTATAAATAAATCCCCTATTTTGTAACGACCCAATTTTCAGTACGTCATGACTAGTACTAATAGCCGGATAGTCACGTATCTATTATGCTTTAATATATAAGCATGTCGTTTCTTTCAGATTATTGGGTTAAACATATCATTTATGGATATTATATATTTAACACAAAGGATATAAACATCACACATAATGTACATCATATCACATTACTGAGAATTTTCAGAGTGCAACATG
>JASCZI010120961.1:0-15765 GCA_036250425.1 Stylosanthes scabra | reverse complement strand
GAGAGAGAGAGAGAGAGAGAGAGAGAGAGAGAGAGAGAGAGAGAGAAGATGACTGTATTTACATAGCTGATGATGACTGTAGTACTTGATGTTGCACTTTGAAAATTCTCAGTAATGTGATATGATGTACATTATGTGTGATGTTTATATCCTTCCTGTTAAATGTATGATATCCGTAAATGATATGTTTAACCCAATAATCTAAAAGAAACGGATGGCTTATATATTAAAGTATAATAGATACGTGACTACCCGGCTATTAGTACTAGTCATGACGTATTGAAAGTTGGGTCGTTACAATTCAACTGGAACATTCCATTATACAAATAATCACATAATCGTTTCCTTGAGACAACATAATCATAGCTTATTCTTGTCCTTAATTTTGTACTTGTGAACATAGTATTTCATCGTATTAACTTGATCGGTTATGCCATCCATTACTATTCTTAGACTAATATAACTTTTAATAAGATTACATTATGGTTAAAATAATTATGATGTGAATTCCTAAAATTATATTCATGAATCTTTTATTAAACTACTAATTTCACTTTTATTTATTTTAAGTTTCTAGTTTTTCTTAACTAACAACCTAGTATTTTAAGATTTTCATTTTAAACCCTAAACTCTAGGTTATTTATGGTTTGGTACCTAATTTATCTATATTTATATTTTAGCCCCAAACTTTACTTTATTTATAATTTAATCCCTAACTTCTCCATATTTTCGGTTTTAGCCCAAAAAGCTCTAAATTTGCATTTTAATTTCTTTTTACCATCCAAGATCATTTCTAACATCTAAAACTTGTATTATTACTATTTTATATGTGTTATTTACCATGTTGTTTAAAGTTGTATTATTTACCTATTTTTACCATTCTTTTATTACTAAAACTTAACTAAAATTACCAAGTTATTAACTAGTAAATTTTAGCTCTTTTCCTCAAGTCTTTTTAGACTTTAAATGATTAAATAACAATCATTCTCCCGGCCAGAACTGGAACCTTAACCAAAATGTCATGAAATTTCATAAAAATTCACTTTCTTGTTAATTTAATTAATAATAAGTATCTAGAATTAACATATATCATATATAACACTTAAAATCATCAATCATGCTTCAAGAAACTCATAAATGATCATCAAACACCATCATCAATATAATACATTCAAGGAATCAATAAACATCAAGCAATGCTTCTAAACTAATCCTAACCCCTTACCTTTTTGTCTTTAATTTTTGTATGAACTTGAAAAGTTGAGATCACACTCAAGAACACCTAAACAACAAATAATCACCATCATCATCACTGGCCTAATGGTCCAAAACTCTTGATAAAGAGTTAGAAGAATTTAATTTACTTAAGCTTGGATTTCTTGTTGAAAAAGCTAAGTTTCTTTAGTAAACTTATAGTTTCATGAAGTAATTTTAAGAAATAAGAATAAGAGATCATTTGAGAAATAAAAACTGGAAATTTCAGATCTATGAAGAACAAAAATGAAAGAATTAAAATACTAATCTTAAGAGAAGAAGAAGTTTAAAAAAATTAAAAAGTTAGAAGTGATTTTAACCTTGAAACAAGCTTGAATCTTCTAAATTTTGAGCTTGGTGGCTACGGTTCTTGGCCTTCAAGAACTTGAATCTTTTTTATCATATGAGTAAGAATATGTGTGTGTAGAGTGTAGTAAAAATTTGAAGTAATAACTTTGTTAAAATAGGCCATATTGGCCAAAAATACTTAAGTGTATTTTTGGAAATTCACCCTTAGATTTTATCTCAAGTTTTTGGGATAAGACCACATCGTTTTTTTTTTTTTATCTTGTTTGGAGAAGATAAAAGTGTGTAAAAGTTAAGCTAACTAACCGTGGCTTGCAAGGATTTTAGGGTTAAAATTTTAATGGTAAAATGGTAATTTTATCCATATGTAATCATTGCAAAATATTTAGGCATATGTTAAAACTAAACTAGGTAGGCCTATGTGTTAACATGAGGTGTCCTAAATGGATAAGGACCCACGGTTTTGGCTAAGGATGGGGTAATTTTTGGTGAAAAAAAAAATTGAGATTAAAATGATAATGGTAATTAGTAAAATTTTCGATTAATCCGCATCCGGTTCAATAAATAAAATAATTATTGACCTAAGTGATTTAATCAATTTCAAGATAATAAATGTTTTAAATAAGCATATCCAAGCTTAGGTAAATGTTTGATGATGATTAGATGAGAATTTCACCGAAAATCGATCGTTTTTTGTTAAACCGGCTTATATCGCAACGGTAAAAATGAATAGTAAAACCGACTAACTAAAACTAGGTAAAACATCAATAGAATACATTTCATCATTCCTATTACTAATTATGGATAAAATGCTATCCATAGAGACCAGTTTCAAGAATTTCTGAAAACCGGGCCACTAGGAGCATTTTGGTAATTTCGAAAAAAATTCGGGAAAAACCCACAACCGCAAAATTTTTTATTTTTTCTTTTGACTCCCCTCGTCAAATAAGCAAGATTTTTCTTTTGTCAACTTTTGGAATTTTACTCTATAAATTCTGTAGAATTTATTTTCTGTTAGAAACGAGATCTTACATATTTTCAGTGAATCTGTCATAAACTCATAATCCACACAATGAAAATTATATAATGCTTTCAGCACTATATAATATACCTTTATTAAAAGGAAAAATATAGGCAATCAATATTTTTTTAACCAACAACTCAGTCAATAAATTAGGAGAATATCCAAAATATTAAAAATAGAATATGCTATATCATATAATCAAGAACTTCTGAAAATCAAATATTATTTATATATATATATATATATTTTGTTAGAAATAAAAAATCTGAAACCTAAAAAAATAAAACATTTAATTTAAGTTATTGATGAGTGAATTTTTATTACTTACATAATATTACTAGTGAAAATTTTGTGTCACACAGATTATATTCTGTGACTTAGGGTGCTTTTAAGGTAAGAAAAAGAGAAAATTTTAAGAGTCAAACCCAAAATATTTAAAAGTCAATGCATTTGATGGCAATAATAAATAAGTGTGTCACTTTAATTTTATTTGAATAACATAATGATAAATTTTTAAATTTTAAATGGTAAGTTAATTATAGAACAGACTCCCTAATATTAATATTGATTCGACATCACTCTTGAATTTTCATAAATGAAACAAATCATACAGGACATGACATCTACTGGAAAAAAAAAAAAACAAAAAAAAAAAAAAACAGAACACACAGTCACCAAAAAAGGCAAGAATACAAAACATTGCATAAGATTCAAATCTTCTGCAAAGAAGAAAACACTCACAGTCAATACTACTAATCCTGAAGAAGACACTTGCAAGTTGCAAGCTTCCTTCAATTACAGCCAGCCAATCACATTCCCAAAGAGTGTTATTATGGAATCATCCTCTCCACGTTCCGAATCCCAAATGGACCCTCTCTCAACCCCTTCCTTCTCTACTCTCAACGATCTCTGCCATGACCTCACCTCCCTACAGGACCTCGCCAATCGCGGCGCGTGGCGCTCCGTCATCGACAAGGTCTCACGCGCCAGGGCCCTCAACCTCCTCCAAAACCCTCACGACCATCTCACCTACCTTGCCTATAACGCCCTTGCCTTCGCTAAACTGCGCCGTTTCAACGAAGCCTCCGCAGAGCTCGATTCCATGGAAGATCTCGATAGTCACCACTACCGCTACGAAACCTACCCCAAAGTCTACCCTAACCGAACCGGTTCCATGGTCCCCTTCTCCCTTCGCTGGCTCCACGCCCTTCTTCCCATCAAATTAGGGCACAGAAATCAAGGCGTGGATCGCTTGTACACTCTCCTCGATTTCGTCCGCGACAAGATTCGGGACAAGGAGAAGAACAATCTAGAACATTCGGTTCAGATCTGGAAGAAGAGAGAGGTATTCGTTGTTAATTGCATAATTGGGAACCATTTGAGTCACAAGGAGTTCACCGTGTGCTTGAGCTTGTTGAATGAGTTGCTTTCGCGTGATTCTTTGGATCTGTTGCTGGTTTCGCAGCTTGGCTATGTTCAGTTGCAGATTGGGGACTTGGAAGGTGCGAAGGTTTCGTTCTCCAAGGTTGAGGATATGGTAGAGGAAGCAAAGAAGGGTAATGGCAATGGTTCGTTGTTGTTGAATGAGATTGAGATGATGAACCTTGTCAACAGAAACAAGGCTTTGGTGTATTTGGTTGGGAAGGATTATGTCTCTGCTGTGAGAGAGTATGAGGAGTGCATTGAGAGGGATGGTTCTGATGTTGTTGCCTTGAACAACAAGGCGTTGTGTTTGATGTATCTGAGGGATTTGTCTGATTCCATCAAGGTACTCGAGAATGCACTCGAGACGGTTCCCACCATGGCACTCAACGAGACGCTTGTTGTTAACTTGTGTAGCATGTATGAGCTGGCTTATGTGAATCACTCGGATATTAAGAGGACGCTGAGCAATTGGATCGCCCGTGTTGCCCCCGATGACTTTGATGCAACTTGCACTCGGACGTGAGGTAGTTTTGATTTCATTTGCAATTTGCACTATTCAATTGTAATTGATGAGTTTGTGAATTTTTGTTGATACATTGTGTAGTGCTCTGGTAGTTTGATGAAATAAATATGAAACTTTGATATTGATGTGGTTTAGGGATATGATTCAAAATATCTAGTCCTTTTATTATGTTTGTGTGCTTTGTGGTGAAATTCTTAATTTTGGATACTTAGATTTGAGTAAAATTTCTATATAATGTTTATTTTATGTATGATACATAACTTTATAAAAGGAATTCATAATAGGTAAACTTGTGCGATCTACAAGTTTATTTAGACTTGCGAGTTTGACAACCTCAATATCAGGTAGAAGTGAGATGTCTTGCTGAATGAGAGATATGGAACTTATAGAGGATTGATGTTATGATTTATAAGTAGGTTATTGGTTATTTAATTGGGTATCTATAAATAGAGGAGGTCCTTCTATTAAATCATTAGAGAATAATTAGTAAACAGGTGGAGTCTTCTACACTTGAAGCCAAGGGAAACTAAACTTATCTCAAAATGCTTAAAAAATGCTAATTGGTATCTTTGATGCATGTTGTAGTAGCTAAATGGCGTGTTTGAGACATTTAGAGGGTAGTCTCTCTTAGAGATGCAGAGAGATGGGAAGGCTTTGCTCTTTTGATGTACTATTTGTTTTATTCTTATCTTTTGTACTGAGGGACAAAGGCTTTGCTCTTTTTTTGTGCCGAGGATCTATTATTCTATGTACCTCGTGTAATATTGTTCTTTATATGTTAATAATATCCAATAACTTGTGGTGGCATAATACCCTTGCAATGGCTCATCAGGAAGGAAATTAATGTACTGATCAACAATGCTTAGTTATGAGTTCAGACCCCAATTGAAAAGAAAAAAATCGAGTAACTGAATGATTCATAAGTTGTCTCTAAGAGAAAAATTAAGATTTCTAATTATCAAGTTTAATGTGTGTGAACTTTGAGCATCCTCAATTATAGCTAAAATTGTTGGAAGGTTTCTTTGAACTATACGTAGGAGCTAGGTAAGAGGTCTTTTGATATACTTTATAGCTCTATGCAGTCTTTTGATTTGTGGTTAATTATCATCTTAAAGCTGAAATTTTTGCTGCTTCACATTGGTGGATTGTACCGATTGATAGATTATTATCCCTTCTAGCTTACTTCCTTTTTCCTCTAGTACAATCTTGTTAGACTTGGATCAAAATCAAGGTTTTGGCTATGGTGGTGAAAGTATCTAGTAATCTTTTAAGAATTATGAAAAAAGATTTCAAATATGTGGCTGTGATTATTTCTAATATATAACTCGGCCTATGTTTTACATAGTCGATCCCAAGTCTGGATAAACAAGGAGGGTTGTTTGGCCTGCGACAGACAACGTAAAGCAGAGTCGCATCCACATGCATGGCCACGGCGCAATGACGTCTTTGGAACCATATAGGGTTGTGTTAGGCCTGCGACAGTCAACGTAAATCTGTGTCGCATCTTAATGCATGGACATGACACAATAACGTCTTTGATCCATGTAGCCGATCCCGTCTAGTGGAAAAAGGCTTAGTTACTGCTTTTGCTAATTATTTCTAATATATACCTATTTTTTTTTAATTTTAGAGATAATACTTGAAACGTTAGAGGGTCACTACATACTTTTTATCATGGGTTTCTACTTTGTCTAGGCAATACAAATTCTTTTGCCAAATATTCTTCAAATATACCCTTGGCATATGGAGTTGTCTAGAATTTTCTGGTACTTCTATGTTAAGATCTAATAAATTGCTCATTGTTTTTCTTCGTTGACGTGTCTTGAGAACAGAGAGCTAACGACCAAATTGACACCGTATAAAAATACGTGAAATTCTAACTACTAGCATTTTTTGTGGGTTAACATCCTGTAAAGAAATATATTTAATTAATAATAATAATAATATTTTTATATGGGTGTAAATCTGGTCTACTAAAAATATATAAGAATAACATTATTTCATAAAGTATAGGTAATTTTGAATCAAAGGCTCAATTTATAAACTTGTAACAGCTTATTCTTAAAGCCGTAAACTAGATGAGGAATCTAATTTTATAAACTCTTGTAGGTCCTTTCAAGAGTTTGATAAACTTGTAAATATATAATTAAATGAAAGCAAACAATTTGGTTCACATCTTATTTGTAAGATTTCAATACTAGACATTTTAAAAAATCTGTTATAATAGAATAAATGAATGATATGTGTTTTGAGATGATACCCAAGCACACACTCATAGGGTGCGTTTGATTTGCGTTTTTATTTTTGTTTTCAGTATTTTCTAGATTTTGTAAAAAAAAAAAGAGAAAGCAGCAGAAAATAGAAAACTCTATTATAAAGTTAAATTTTGTGAACGCAATAGAACGAAGAGCAACTCCAATGGAATTTTTTTCTTATATCAATTTTTTTCTTGAAATGAAACTAAACTGATTTGATATTGAATTGTACATTCGAAGAAACAAAGAAAGTAATATTGATATCAATACGTTGATATTGTATCACTTTGAAGAATTGCTAATTAAAGTATGTTATTTGTATAATTACTTAAATGAAGGTTAATTTAATTTGACAAATAGCATTATTATAAACTAAAACAAAGCATTGGAGATGCTATCTCAAATATAATATCAAATGACATATGATCCTACAAATGTTAACGTAATATTGTGTGAGATCAAATTTGATATAAAACTAAAGAGAAAGACTTCGTAAACAATGCTATTGACAACCAACATAGCCAAAACCTCCTTCCCTCCCTTCCCCTTCCTCTCTCTCTTCTCTAAACTCTACTATCTCCATCGCCATCGCAAGCTACACCCTTGCCACGTCGCCAAATCCAATAACACCCTAGACACCATCATCACCGACGTTGAGAAAATCGATGAGCTCTTCTCTGAACCACAGAACTTCTTTGCAAACCCTATTGTGGACGGTGAACGACAGAAGAAGCTCATCAAAGAAATTGTCATCAAAGAAATTGCCACATCATCAACTCTCCAAGCCCACCGCCCACCTGCAAAACTTCTTGAACATTCTGGTGGATGAGAAGCGCATCGATCTGCAAAAGGCGATTGCAAAGGAGTATGAGTTCGTGTACAGCACGATCATAGATACTGAGTTAGCGATGGTGAAGCTGGAGTCGCAGCACTGGGCATAGATCGCGAAGCAGTGCAAATTGTTATGTTATTTATTTTGATGTTCACTTTAATTATTTTTTAATGATCACTTTTATCAATTTTGGATGATTACTAGTTTTATTTTTTTGGATAATTCTTTTTCTAATTTTGCATGATCTGTTTTATTTATTTGAATGATCTATTTTTTAATTTTAAATGGTCAATTTTATTTTTTTTAGATGATCTATTCTCAATTTTAGATGATATTTTTTATTGGTTATTATTGGTTAGTATTGTATTGGTTCCCTAGCAAAGTCTATGAAGCCAACAGTGTTGATGGCCCATAGGAGCCAATATCCTTCCTCCCTCTTTTCTTCTTCTCTTTCCCCAATCCCACCATCTCCACCCTCGCTTGGAACTCGATTCTTGGCAGAGATCCCTGATCCCCCACCCTCACTTGTCTCACCCTCCACCAAATCCCTTCACTCGCACTCCCATCTTTCTCTCTCTCCCACCCACCCAAGAAACAGAAAGAAGAAGAACAAAAGAGAAACACACAACACAAAAAATAACATGCTGGATTCCCAAGTGGAGGCTCTAGTCTTCAACTACCTCTCCATCGGTTTCCTTATTCTCCTCAACAACCCATTGGACTTGGCTCACTCTTCTCACTGCCGACGAAGATTTCTAATACTAGCACATGCCATTCCCAAGGTGGTAACGCTGTCGTCAATAGTGGAGTCAGTTGTTGTGAGGGATGCGGCTCTGTTAGCAGTTATGATGACGTCCTGTGAATTTTCATCAGAAACATGATAACTATAAATAATGATTAAATAATAATTCAAAGCAATTAATTAAAGACAATTATGAGACTCTTCTAAGTAGAAGGCTTTTGGAAAGAGGAGGTCTTTTGAAGGCTTGGAAGTGTCATTTGTGTGATTTTGATAATGTGGCATTCTAATAGGAAGTTGAGATGCTGAGATTGAATGTTGAGCTACCTTGGTTTCTCCTTTTATATGTTCAGTTTTATTTTGGAGAATATTAAATAAATAGAAGTGTTAATACTTGATTAAGGAAATCGGTAATTAATAAATATAGTAAACTTTGTAATCTTTTATTTTCATGCATGTAGAATTATAGATCTTTTTATTTTGAGAGATGATAATGTCTAAAGTACTAACTCATGAACATATTGAACAACATGATTTTTGTTCCTTTTTTTTATTATAGAGTGGTGATTCTTGCACATATGCGAAGTAATGTTATGGATAATTTATTAAGTAATAGAATAATGTTTTAGTTTAAGTTGGACTAATGATATTTGCCTTTTGAGATTTGTGCTTTTAATGAGAATAGTGTGTTGGTATTTTCTATCTTTTCGTATTAGTTTTATTTTAATATCGGTTTTAATTTTATCTAAAGGCATCATTACAATTTAATTTGAGATTAACGTTGATTAATAGAGAATATCAATAGTTAGAAAACCAATGGAGTGAATGAACTAATATGAAACATATGAAGTAGTAGCACAACATTAGGGGAAGTCGAAATTCTGTTGATGCTGGAACTGCTTTATTGATTTGGAATTAGAAATTAGGGATAATAATTTCTATACTATTTGAATGATAATTTTTTATAGTTTCGGATAATTTTTTTAAAAATTTTGGATGATAATTTTTAATTTGACTTATTGGCTCCCGGATGGCTCACCAATATTAATTCCATAGCATTATTATATAAATAATTATATTAATATTACTTCCGTTCAGTTTTCCAAGCCATATGAGAGAGAAAAAAATTTATATGGAACCCACTTCATTTCTTTCCAAACCAAATAAAGAAAAAATGGAATTTTCTTTCTCACTTTCTTCCTCTTCGTTTTTTCCCCTCAATTTTCACTTCAAACTTTTTCTTTTCAATTAAGTTGGATATTTTCAATTGCTGAATTCTAGCATGTAGATTGCAAGTTGCATCTACATGTGTAGACACCAAGTGAAAGCACATGATTGGATAATTTGTTTCAGAGGACCGTTTCATGGAGGGGAAGCAAGCGAATGGGGATTGCATTAAGCATGTAATTAGTAGTGCATTATTTTTTTTTGGGTTTGCATTAGTAGCGCATTTACATTAGCTGATGTAGCTTTTCTCTAGGCCTTGTTTTTTTTTTCCTGAAGGTGATTGGGCTTCATGTTGGGTTTGTGGAAAGATGCAAAGCCCAAGGTTAGTGAATATGGCCTTTTTAAAATATGGCTATGTAACTGAACTTTGTGGGGCTCTTGAGTTAAAAAAGCTTTAGATGGTTGAATGAGTTGTAACTATGTTTAGGATTTTGTATTTTGACCTTTTATATTTTATTTGTTTGTAAGATAATGTATAATGTTGAGTTAAATTGTGTTGTTAATGTGGTATTATTTGTTTGAAAAAATGAGACTCAGATGTATTATAGTGTAATAGATTAATGTTGATGAAATATTAAATAAATTTGCTTAAAAAAATGAGACTCTGCAAGTAATTTTTTTTTTTTTTTTGAGTTGGAAAAGATATGTGCCAATAACGTTGAAATATAGATTTGGAGAGTAGAAATTTTGTTGTTCCAAATTATGATTTGTATCTCTCACAGTTTTGACTCAGCAATTTTTATGACGATTGAGTTAAATTTTATTTCCCTTTGAAGAATTTTACAAAAAGTAAAACGAAAATAAGAAAAAAATAGAATTTTTAAATTTAATTCGTAATTAAGAACACTCCTGCTAAAAATGAAAATAATTTTTCGGTGTTAATGTTAGTACAAA
This sequence comes from Stylosanthes scabra, assembly GCA_036250425.1. NCBI lineage: Eukaryota > Viridiplantae > Streptophyta > Magnoliopsida > Fabales > Fabaceae > Stylosanthes > Stylosanthes scabra. The sequence continues at coordinate 5,286 of JASCZI010120961.1, read as the reverse complement.
AGTCGATCATGTGCTGTTCCGGATATTGGGCCTAAAAGGCCCAAAATTCATTATAACCCATCACACGACCTCGGCCACAACGACCCAATTCACCATGAGGATAGATCGGTCCACACTCATCAAATCTGTACGTAAATCTGGATCGTATGTAAATCAATCTCGTATGGATTTACTCCCAAAATAATGGGAATCGCAACAGGTATATAAGGGAAAGATTAGCTCTCCCCTCAAGCACATCTTTTTAAACCCTACCCCATTAGTTGCATTAGAAGAATTCCCAAATCCTTATTTGGCGAAGCTCTACTAGTGCACATCCACCTTTTCACATAAACCTCTAGCCTTCAGTCTTGGCATATTCGGTTACTCCGGGAGTTCCAAAACCCTCGAATTTACATTCTGTACATTGGTGCTGTTTGTGGAGACTCTCCACAACGTAACCAACTTGCGATGGTGAACCAAGATGAAGAAGGCGTCGCCTACATCAATCATTCCGGCGATGAACAGCGCCGGAACCAACAACTCGAGAGTCAGTAGGAAGTGTTGGACCTCAACGGCACGGCCAACGACGGCACCGGGGTCGACAATGCAAACGTGGATTCGGGGGCTGTCCAGAACGGACGACCTCAACCTCACGCAGCCAACCCTGGTGGCCGGAAGATCCCAAGCGCAATCGATAGGTGTTGGTCTGGTGGAACCAGCTACAACCAGGAACAATGCCGATCCCCATCCTAGCGGTCCTTCGGAGGGATCGGCTCCAACGAGTTCTATAATAATCAGGAATTGAGACACCGCATGCAATCGGTTGAACATGAAGTCCGAGCACTGCGAAGAGAGAATGCGGAACTCTAAAGCGCCAGACGACGTTCAAAGTCTCGATCATGAACCCCCCAGGCGACGTTCCAGATCTCAAACGCGCTCTCCTCCTCGAAGGCGCTTTCGGTCGCGCTCTCCTCCAAGGCAGAGACATCAGCACAGTAGTTCGGACGACGGACACTCTTCGTCGGAAGAGCACAAAGGTCGAAAAAGGAGAATCATACACCTATACAAGAAGCATAATGACAGGGAGAAAATTCCTCCTATTGATAGCCATACCCCGTTCTCAAGTCGGATTCTCCGAATCCAACCGCCAATACACTTCATAAAACCAACAGATATGAAATATGATGGATCTACTGATCCACATGTTCACCTTAGATACTTTGAAAATCGGATGGTTTGTGACGGAGCGATTGACGAGATCAAATGTCGGGCATCCCCGGTAACCCTCACGGGATTAGCTAGCAAGTGATTTACTTCCGTCCCAGCGGGATTTATTTCAAACTTTTCCGAGGTGAAGGAGCTATTCCTGACCGAGTTCACCACAAGTATTGACATCACCAAACATCCCACAACCTCCTATCCATCCTTCAAAAGTCTAACATGACTACGAGGAAGTTTGTCGAATGATTCAACGAAGAATGCAAGACCATCGATGGCCTCACGGAATCCATGGCAAGCCTGTGTATCACAAACGGTCTCACAAACGACGACTTTAAGAAGCAATTCATCACTAAAGAGTTTATCCACCATGAAGAAGTCAGTCGAGTAGTAGCAGCCACCAAGAACCCTAAGCTCACGCGACTCCACCAGATTCGGGATACCATCAATCATCATCACGGATAATAGAACCCAGTTAACGGACCGGAAGTTGAAAGAGTCAGCCGCCGAATTCGGGAACAACCAATGCTTTTGTTCAGTTGAACACCCTCAAGCAAATGGTCAAGTAGAGGCAGCCAATAAGGTCCTTGTCACGGGGCTGAAGAAGTGACTCGACGACGCCAAGGGCTTATTTGCAGAAGAGTTGGCCTTCATCCTATGGTCTTATCGGACAACCTCCCAATCATCCATGGGAAAAACGCCCTTCCGGCTCACTTATGGAGTTAAGGCCATCATCCCTTTTGAAGTCGGCGAACCCAGCCCGAGATTACTCATTGGCACGGAGGACCGTACGGCGGATTGCACCTGATAGAAAAAATCCATTCAGAAGCACACTTGGCCAAGCTAGATTTGAAATAAAGGATGAGCATCAAGAGACACTTCGAGGTCGGCGATCTAGTCCTACGACGGAATAATATCGGACCCCCAACTCCGAGAGAAGGGAAGCTGACTCCCAACTAGAAGGACCATACCCCGTAGCCTCAGATCTGGGAAAATGAACCTACAAGTTAGAACGACTTAACAGGTCTGAAATTTGGTTTAGTGAGCTTTAGCAATTCTTCGCGTTCATTGTGCAGATTTTAGATTGGCTATGCCCCCTAACCAAGTCTGACCCGTTATATGGAGTATATAAGGAACCGATGTGGAGTATAATCAACTGCGAATAAGTCCTAGTAGGGTGCGATGGCCGATAAGAGCATTGTCAGGCCAAGAAACATGCATCACAAATGCCCATAATCGAAAAACATAAATATCGCATAATTGTGATTTCTTAGGCGTCGCTCGCTCATCCTACGTTTGTGTCCTTGTTACTAGATGTGTGTTCCCATGTTTCTAAGGTTGCGTTTGTTTTCAGAGACACAACACAGAGACATAAAATCATATTTGGCAGTTGAGTCATGGACAGAGACAATGTGTCTTAACACATAAGAAGGACACGTAGACATTTAGCGGAGACACAACTTATGTTTTTCATTTTTTCTTTTATTTTAACTATCATTTATTCATATTTATATTTGTTATGACCTTATATATATTTTCTAAATTTCGTATTAAGCAAAAAATAAGGTTACTTAGATTTTAAATTATTCGTCTTCAGTTTATCATCAAACAAAATAAGAAAACACTAATTTTGGTGTCTTGTCTTATTTTTAGTGTCCTGTGTTGTTCTATCTACGTAAACGAACGCAGCCTTTTCCTGTGGGCTGCCAGTGCCTAACCGAAAGAAGAATTTATTTCGGGAGTTCGTTTAGACAATTAGAATGTTTTTGGCGAAACTGTGGAGACAAAATTAGAATGAAACTAATTATATGTTAATAGCTGGATAAAATTTCTAAAAAATACAAAATGTCAGTTGTGTTAAATTTAAAATTATAGTAATGGAAGCAATAATTAAGTCTTTTTAATTACATTTAAATATTAATTTTTTTTGTTTTTATAATCATGTATGAAAAATGATGTCATGATGTTTTAGAAATTAGAGTTTAAAAATCATAATCAAATAAATGAGGGTAAAATCAGACACAAAATTAAAAATAAAGACACCCATTTTTTGATAAAATAAAAAGTAATATAGTAAATTTTGGTTTGCGAAAATTACATTTCCGGACTAATATATGGGGTATATTTTGATAAAGTGGCTTCTACCATATCCTCTCTAAAATAACAATTTCTGATTAGGTGGTTTAAAATTACTAATTTTAACTAGGGTTAATATTTTATAAATTAGTTATTAAAAAGTCAACCCACGTTGACGTGATACAAGATGAATCGTTCAAACTTTCAGTTATTTTCATCTATGACTTCAACCATCTTGTCAACGAGGGCGAATCTAAGGGGTCTACATGGGCCATGGCCCCATCAACTTTTTTGAAAAATAATTAGTAATAATAATATATATTATATAATATTATAATTAGAAATAATTTTATATCAATAATTAATTTTTGGTATTTATAATTAGATTATTAATATGTTTAATGTAATTTTTTGGTATTTATAATTAGATTATTAATATGTTTAATGTAAAATGTAGTATAAGTAAAGACACAATTCAAATATTATTTATCTAATTATTTCTAAACCTTTAATAATCAAAAGTTCACTAAATTTTTTTAATAAAAGTTCAATTTTAGTCTAAATATTTTCTATATTTAATTATAAAAAGATTAAGGCAAAAATTACCACCAATTAATTGTAAAATTTTGAAATAAACAAATATTAAAATTACTTGAATCGGCGCCTTAATGAATAACATGTCCACATCACTTTCCTGTTTTCATATTAAATTGTGATATATTTGTTTACTTTATTAAGAACTTAATCAATGATGAACATTTTTTATATATAATTTTGTTAGAAGACATAAACTAAAAATGATAGATTGTTTTTTATTTATATATAAGTTATAATTTATTTATATAAAATTATTAATTATTAATTATTAATGAAATGAGTTGTGAGTTGAATTTGGTCTCATCGATAGCTCAAGTAACTTATAATTTTATTTTCGGCCCTTCATAGTTTATTTTCTGGACTCGTCCCTGCTTGTCAACAGCAGCTATGAGATTCTTCTTCCAAACTATATAATAGAAAAACAAAAAATTTAAATTGCATTATTACCTATTTATTTATTTTTTTGATAGTTCAAGTTCTCAAATAAAAAGAGATAAAATACAATGAAGTACACAAAATAATACATAAAATATAAATCCTAATCAACTCTAAACACATAAAAAAAAATAAAATTAATGGAATTAAAATTCATCATCACTCTTTGTAAAAAGAGTACAACCAATCTCTCCTCAATACTTAAAATCTTCTGATTCAACAAAAGAGTAAATGCAACGTGAGCTAGGTTACTTATCATTTGAGTTCAAACCTATCATCAGAAAAAAGTAGTAACATAAATTTCAAATAATTATTTCATCTTTGATCGTTCAGCATAAGAAAAAAAAGGAGAATTTTGATTTAGATAAGTAGAAAAAACGATGAGTTAGGTTTAGGATTGAGTTAATTAAAATATTAACTCTGGATTAAAATTACATACTTCAAAATAATCGACCATAGATTACCACTTAGGTAATCATAGAGATAGAATTCACCTTTTTGATAAGAAAAATTCTACCATCATGGCCGTAGTGGTCAGATGATGGCAAGCGATGACAAACTCTTAGTGCAACACGTGCAATTTCAAATGGAGGTTAGTGGACCCGCTGATTTGTTGACTGCTGCTAATTAATGCGTTTAATGTGCCAGTTTCGTTAACACTTAAAGAATAAGTATTGGGTCGTAATGGGCTAGAAGTGATGTTCGGGCTAATAAAAAAAATGAAAAGACCTAATAAAAACCCAAGAAATACATTAGAGAAAAGAAAATAGTTTTGACATAATGCACCGACAGTTGTCGATTTTTTTTTAAAAGAAATTGAGAATAGATGCTACAATTCCTTTAGATGGGTAAGAAAAAAGTTAAGAGGAAGGAAAATTAAAAAGAAAAAAAGAAGATAGGAAGCATAGAAAGTATTAAGAACAAAATATATATATATATATATATATATATATATATATATATATATATATATATATATTT